>SJYC01092156.1:0-32811 GCA_006408675.1 Madoqua kirkii | reverse complement strand
AATATATGTTTTTCTTGATCTCTCTTGCTTTTTCTATGATCCAGCAGATGTTGGCAATTTGATCTCTGGTTCCTCTGCCTTTTCTAAAACCAGCTTGAGACAATGGAATATTACTGAGCCATTAAAAGAAGGAAATAATGCCATTTGCAGCGATATGAATGGGCCTAAAGATTGTCACACTAGATGAAGTCAGACAAAGAAAGACAAGTATCATATGCTATCACTCCTATGTGGATCTTTTTAATATGTTGTTGGATTCTGTTTGCTATAATTTTGTTGAAGATTTTTGCATCTATGTTCATCAGTGATATTGGCCTTTAGTTTTCTATTTTTGTGGCATGTTTGTCTGATTTTGGTATTAGGGTGATGGTGGCCTCATTGACTGAGTTTGGGAGTTTGCCCTCCTCTGCAATTTTCTGGAAGAGTTTGAGGAGGATAAATGCTAGCTCTTCTCTAAATTTTTGGTAGAATTTACCTGTGAAGCCGTCTGGTCCTGGGCTTTTGTTTGTTGGAAGATTTTTGATTACAGCTTCAATTTCCATGTTTTTGATGGGTCTGGTAAGATTTTCTATTACTTCCTGGTTCACTTTTGAAAGGTTATACTTTTCTAAGAATTTGTCCTTTTCTTCCAAGTTGTCCATTTTATTGGCATATAATTGCTCACAGTAGTCTCTTATGATCTTTTGTATTTCTGTGTTGTTTGTTGTGATTTTTCCATTTTCGTTTCTAATTTTTTAAAAATTCTTCTCCCTTTTTTTTCTTGATGAGTCTGGCTAATTGTTTGTCTATTTGCCTTCTCAGAGAATCAGCTTTTAGTTTTGTTGATTTTTGCTATTTTTCCATTTCTTTTTCAGTTATTTCTGCTCTGATTTTTATGATTTCTTTCCTTCTAGTAACTTTGGGGATCTTCTTTTCTTCTTTTTCTAGTTGCTTTATATGTAAAGTTAGGCTGTTTATTTGATGTTTCTCTTGTTTCTTGAGGTGGGCTTGTATTGCTATGAATCCAATCAAAGGGGTCTCTCTTTGTGAAGTTGAGCAAATCACTCCAACTCACAACAAGTTCTACTCTGGAATAACACCTTCTTCTTGAATTTGTGATTAGGATAAACTGAAACAAAAGAAGTCGGTTATCTGGAAGAATGCCTGGGGCATGATAAGCATTCCATAGATATTAATTATTAGCATTATAGTTTATGGCCACAGTTTCTGGTTAGGCTTGTTGTTATTTAGTCACGAAGTCGTGTCTGACTCTTGTGTGACCCCATGGACTGTAATCCTCCAGGCTCCTCTGTCCATGGAATTTCCCAGGCAAGAATACTGGAGTAGGTTGCCAGTTCCTTCTCCCTTCCTGACCCAGGGATTGAACCTGAGTCTTCTGCATTGGCAGGCAGATTCTTTACCACTGAGCCACCTGGAAAGCTCTTATTAAGACTAATTTGAAGAAGCATTTTGCTTCTGTATCCCACTATCAAGTTAAGAGACTTGAAATTTTATAACCATGTCTTGTTTCATGGCGTGTTGTCACTGAGAAATAGATACATGAAAAAACAGAGGGAAGTGGCAGGGTAGTAGATTGTCTACCTTATTCAGATGGAATTTAGAAAAGTTGAGTCTGCACATTTTTTGCAACTATTATCATGGAGCATAGAGTACAATCATGTATCTTTGCTGGTGAAAGATGGTTAGAAAGTCTCACATGTTGTATAGTTCCTGTTTGTTTCTATAGTAATTCAAAAGAGCCATCATACCTTCTCTCTACATAAAACATTTGGGGTAGTTAATGTTTTCACATATATCTGTCTGTCCCTGCTTCTTGTTTCATGAATAATATTCTATGTTCTCTGACACTCTAAAGCAATCACAGGAATTCTGAAATGAATCAGTCCACCAAGACAAAGGGAAAGGAGAGGGGAGGGAGTACGCTGTTACTTTAGGATGGAAAGATGTGTGTGGTTTGACTACAAATACAGAGGCACCTTTGATTGGGGAAACATAGGAGAGATACAAGAGCAATTAGAGGAAACTATTAAAGATCTCCTGGGCAGAGGGAAAAGTCAGTGCAGGAAATATTCATGTGGGGAGGAAACAGCTGGTTAAAAATACTGAGTATCTATCATGTGGAGAAATAAACATGGAGATGAGCACCATGAGAGCGCAGGCTTCTTGCCAGGACTGGGATGAGGGCAGGGGTGGGCTTAGAATACATACCCCCACACACGTACACACGTGCACACACACGCACGCACTCCAGTATCTTTTGGACTGCTTGCCAAGGACAGCAACAAGAGCATATCCTTTGCCTGGTGATGGGATGAATGAGAGCTGTGGTCTGACTCAAGGTACCTAGAGAAAGAATATCTCAGGCTGTTATTTTCACTGATTTCATAGCTCTTGAGGGCACAGCAGCTCTCCCATCACAGCCACAGAGCCCAGGAGACAGGTCTCCCAAAAGCACAGTTCTTATACCCCTTTCTTTTGTACTTTCATCTATTGAGCTTCCGTTGGGAGAAAAATCATATTTCTGGGAAAAAATGGTGCTTGCCTTTATTGTGTGAAGGGAATTCCTAAGAGGTATATACTTTAGAACTTAGAGAGTTTAACAGAGAAAGAAACTGGGAAAGAGGAGTTCAGTAGTAAAACAGAAACAATTGTGACTCCTATGAAATAGAGTTGGCCAAAAATTTTGTTTTCCATAATACCTTATGGAAAAATCCAAACAAACGTTTTGGCCAATGTAACATAATGCAGGCTGGCGGTTGAGAAAAAGAGGAATAACATTCTAAGAATGAGGGCAGAGAGACAGACTCAAATGAAGGAGATCAAGGAAATATTAGAAAACTATGTATATTAAATAGTTTTCAGAACCTAATTCATACTTAGGACACTAACTTCTGTGAGCTAAGACTGATACATAAATGATAGATCATTTTTATAATAGAGGCATCTTAAATAGAAAACACAGAAGAAAAAATAAACAAGAACATCGTATTTTTATTGTACTGACAAAACCTGAAATTGATAAACAGGAAGGATAAATGGAGGCCTGTTCTATGCTTTCTTGTACTTTGTGGATGATATAATAAGAGAAAGGATGGGAAATAATCAAGTTTTTGTGATCATCCTCTCTTAGACCTAAGATGCTCCTGAGATCTGAAACAAAAATTGTTCCATAGGAAAAAATATAAATTATAAAATGCATCCATACACTGTGTGGTTCAGGGAAAGAAAAAAGTGCTTGTGTAAAAAGTGAAGGACAAGGACAGTGGGTGAAAGTGTAGCAAACAGCAGAGTAGTAAGTTACCACCTGGGGAAGAAAATGTCACTTCAAATAAGAAGTAGGAGAACTCCTGAGAGGTTTGAAAAGAGAGTTCCATATTCATTCCAATTAAAAGTACAGACAGGTCAAAGCCAGATGTCTAGTGTTTCAGAGAGAATCACATACAGGTAAATATCACCACTGAAGGAACAAGGAAAGTTAAAGACACAGATTGCAGAAGTGTTGCATTTTTGAGTGTGTATTTTTTTTTATCTTTATCATAAAGTGTTAGTTGTTCAGTCGTGTCTGACTCTTGGTGACACTATGGACTATAGCTCGCCAGGCTCCTCCATCCCTAGGATTCTTCAGGCAAGAATACTGGAGTGGGTAGCCACTCTCTTCTCCAGGGGATCTCCCTCATCCAGGGATTGAACCTGGGTCTCCTGCATTGCAAGCAGATTCTTTACTGTCTGAGCTACCAGGGAGGCCCCGTGAGACCAAATGTAATCAGATAAAATCTTAAAAGAGTGTTTGATATGGGCATGGGGTAAGAGTGATGTTTTTTCTTATGATAAGCAGGTGGTTTATGGCCCATAAATAATAATTCAGCAATGAAAGCTAGCTATAATTAGAAATATGATTAAATTATATAAAATTTCCAGTTTTATACAGAGTAGATATTATCTTAATTAAAGAATGTCATCAATAAACAAAATTTTAAGTTTAGTGCAGATGGAACCGCACATTCTAAATTAAGTCAGACACCTTTTAGTAACCGAACAACAGCAAACCTAATTCTTTAGAGAGTGATAAACTCTTAGAGATCTTGATATGAAAAGGTAAAAGTGCATTATATAAATTAGAAGAACATGTCAAAAATATAAAATAAGTTTGTACTCATACTTCTAAAAACAGGTTTCTTTTCTTGAAAAGGAGAAAACTGAGGCCATATTTTTGCTTGTCATTTATCTCCTTTCTTTGCTTGCTGTCCAGTCCCAGACTGTTTTTCACACCAGCTTCATCCTCATCACTGTGGTGAGAATGGCAGTACATGTTTGTCAATTTTTTATTTATGGATTTTTCACCATATTTTTAATCTTGAAAGAAAAATCACATACAGTCCTATTAGAGTAACATGTTTAAAATCCATGTTTGTTTAACTTTTTAATTTTTATTCTTTGTTCATAGCTATGCATTCTGACACAATAATTATAGCAGAGTGTTTTGTAAAGTGTGTCCTGCCTACAGCCTTGGATCTGAATTGCTAGACTGAATACTGTGTTGGGGATCTTCACACTCACCCCCCGAGGAGCAGACCTGAATTCCACTGGCTGCCACTTGTGCTCTACAAATAGCCTCCGTCTCCTTCATTTTCTAGTTTAAAGGAAACTTGCTGTTGTCCTTTTCTCTCTGACTTTATGATAAAACCTTTTATATACCATCGCCCTGGACTGTGTCCTGCTTCCTCAGTGTTCCTCCATAGAATGTTGCTGCCACTGGGGGGCCGCCCTCCCTTGTGTGCAGTGTGAAATGATCATGGTTTTCAGCCACTATCCATGAGTAGGTCTTCCCCTTTGCTTGGTTCAAGTAAAAATGCACTACACACACATTCCAAAATTCTTGTTAGAAAGCAGCACCAACCCCTATCCCTCTGAGAACTGCTAAGACACGTCACTCACTGTGTGAGCTAAAACTTCAGAACCAAATAACCACAAATGTAGCATGATCCTAGAAATGTGGCAAAGAGCTAGTCATCCAAAGTGTCTCCTCAGCAGGCTTCCATGATTCCTGGAATCCCCACCATTGAGCACTGCCTCAGTTAGGTATACATAATGATGTTGTTGTTCGGTCGCTGAGTCATGTCCAACTCTTCACAACCCCATGGTCTATAGCACACTAGGCTCCTCTGTCCTTCACTATCTCCCTGGGCTTGCTCAGACTCTTGTCCGTTGAGTCAGTGATGTCATTCAACTATCTCATCCCCTGTCATCCCCTTCTCCTCCTGCCTTCAGTCTTTCCCAGCATCAATGTCTTTCCAGTGAGCCAGCTCTTCACATCAGGTGGCCAGAGTATTGGAGATTCAGCTTCAGCATTGGTCCTTCCAATGAATATAATGATGAAAAAAGCCAAAATGTGTATAGCCTTTACAACATACTAGACTCTGTTTTAAGCACTATTCACATGTAGTAATTCAATGAACTTTGTAAGGTACTATTATTCTTCTTCCCATTTTACTGATGAGAAAACTGAGGAACAGAGATGTTAGGCAAAGGGTAACTAGTAGAATCAGCTGTTCAGCTGGTTAGAGGTAGGGCCAGTATTTGGACCAAGGCTATCCAGGTCCAGAGTTCACTCACGCATGCTTTTAGCCATGGGCTTCCCAGGTGGTGCTAGTTAAAGAACCCGCCTGCCAATGCAGGAGACATGAGAGATGTGCGTTCGAGCCCTGGGTCAAGAATATTCCCTGGAGGAGGGAATGGCAACCCACTCCAGTATTCTTGCCTGGAGAATCCCATGGACAGAGGAACCTGGCGGGCTACAGTCCATGGTGTCTCAAAGAGTCAGACGTGAGTGAAATGACTTAGCACGCACCCACTCTGACACTTTATACAATACAAAGTCAGGGTCACAAACTCAAGTGGCCACCCACTGCTCAGATAACTGTACATTATCATGGAATGTAAAGAAAGGAAAGCCCAGCACTGTGCTAATTTTTATGTATTCTATATAGTGAAAGTGAAAGTCACTCAGTCATGTCTGACTTTCTGCCACCCCATGGACTATACAGCCCATGGAATTCTCCAGGCCAGAATGCTGCAGGGGGTAGCTGTTCACTTCTTCAGGGCATCTTCCCAACCCAGGGACTGAACTCAGTTCTCCCATGTTGCAGGCAGATTCTTCACCAGCTGAGCCACAAGGAAAGCCCATACTATATGGATGGCCCATCAAATATAAAATCAACACAAGGCACATATGTGGTTACATACCTTGAAGCTGCTCAAACCTGCCTTCCCATCCTAGTAACCACAAATTGTGTAACCCTGAATTTAGCATTGTGAGCAGCATGAAGTAAACTTTCAATACATACTACTGTTAGTGTTATCTTCTTTATTATGAAACATCTTTACTAGTAGTAGAAAAGCAGCATTTTTCCACAATGCTTCTCAACCTGGTAGTTCTTTAAAATCAATGGGAAAGGTTTTAAAAAGAGTTAGATTTTGAAATTTCCCAACATCCTTCAATGAGAGGAAAAGTCAAGATACTTTTAAAACAGTCCCAGAGGAAAGATGCCTCAGGGCTTGTTGAGAAGAGCCCTAGGTTTCTATTTAAAGGATAGCTCTGAATTGAACCCAGAAAAACCATTTCTTGAATAACTTTGGGTCTTTCTTTGAAGCTACACACCAAAGTCATGGACTTCTGGAGTCCTGAATAGTGATGAGAGATAGACTCTGGGGGCAGGAGGGAGTGAGCATAGTGGATGATTTTTCTCAGTGGCTATAGAGTACAGAATTTACAGAGACAAAACTGAGGAGTGAGCAGAATAGAATAACTCCCTAGGGACGCGGAAAGAGAGAGGGAAGGGGACCTAAGAAGAGAAGTCGCTAATCTCGAGAGAACATAAGCCACCCTCTTCTCCTGGATTGATGGTTACTGTACGATCTGGATGCCTGGGCATAATGATTTAAAACACAACCTCTCTCATGCTTTTCATATTTATAATCATGATATCACTGCCATTTCATTTTTATTGATTGATTTTTGTGACAGATAATTTTAAATTCTTCCTTGATGTAGATGTTCACATGCACTTTATTTTTAATATTGATTTATTTTGTTGGCTGCATTAGGTCTTTGTCTCAGTGTGCAGGATCTTCACTGTGGTGCAAGAGTTTCTCTAGTTGTGACTCAGGGCTCAATAGCTGTGACACGTGGATTTAGTGGCTCCAACAGCATGTGGTATATTAGTTCCCCAACCAGGGATCGAACTCTTGTCCCTGCAGTGGAAGCATGGCATCTTAACCCCTGAACCATGATGTTAATAATTCTTCGAAATATCCTCCACAGCTGTTCCTCCTCTTGTACCCGATGCTGCGTCAACACTCAGTCACTTGCAATCACTTGCATGCACCACACTGCTTATGAGGTCCACGTACTCTTCCATTTCCTCTCCCTTTTTCTAGCCACTTCTTACTCATCCACTAAGATCCCTTTTCAGCTGGCACTTTCTCTAAGAAGGCCCCAGGTTAGGGGATGTGTTCATCTCATATAGACATAATTTTGGTGCATGACTCTGTCCCTGGACTTTATCCACTTTATATTAACTGTCCATGTATCTCTGCCACCCCAGACAAAGCCATAAGCTGCTTGAAATCCAAACTTTACATGTGCATCCACTAGAATGGAAGCAGTTTCATGGCAGCATTTCATAAATGTCCATTGACTTGATAGCTGATGGAATAAAAAAGAATGAAAATGTTTGGGGTAGCTTTGCTACAGTTCATCTAGAAATCCATAGAAATAACCAGAGCTGTGGGACCTCCAGTCACAGGCAACCAGGCCCAGCTATTGCTTGGGCATCAGTGGCCCTGGCACAGGGCCTGCATGTTAGTGTGGACTGGCCTTTACTGGGCTGTGGACTTAGTGACAACAGCCCCTCCCATCCATCCAGGATAAATAAACCCTGTGCACAGTGCTATCATTGGGCTCATCAAATTATATATTAATTATTTCTGTGGACCCAACATGAACTGATGGTCCCTGCCAGGCAGAGCCATTGGGTCAACAGGAAATAGGGTCTTGACTGCCCCAGGGCAAGGTCCTTTGTCACAACATATGCACAGCCTGGCAACTCCTGCTTACGCATCTGCCCTCACAACATCAGAATGGAGACCCAAACCCTATAGAAACATCGGTAATGATGGAAGTAAGAATCCGTGGGTCAGCTCGCAGATGTATTTTCCTAAAATCCATTCCTAAGAGGCTATGGAAATCTATATGGGGTGTGTATGTATAATTTCAAGTCAAACAGATTATTTTTGTTTCTACCACATACGAGGAAGTAACTTTTTTTTTTCCAATTGAAGTATAGTTGATTTACAATATTGTTTTCATTTCAGGTATATAGCAGAGTGATTCAGTTACACATATATATGTTTTCTGATTCTTTTGCATTATAGATTATTACAAGATATTGAGTGTAGTCCCTGTCTTATATAGTAAATCTTTGTTGTTTATTTTGTATGTAGTGGTGTGTATCTGTTAATCCCGTAGTCCTAATTTGTTCCTCTCTCCTCCTTTCCCCTTTGGTAACTGTGAGTTTGTTTTCTATGTCTGTGAGTTCATCTGTATTATTTTTTTGGATTCCACATGTAAGTGATATCATATAATATTTGTCTTTCTCTGTTTCACTTGCTTCTCTTAATATGATAACCTCCTCCAGGTGCGTCTGCCTGTGGGTATAGTTGCTCAGTTGTGTCTGAGGGTTTATGACCCCAAGGACTGTAGCCCACCAGGCTCCTCTGCCCATGGAATTCTCCAGGCAGGAATACTGGAGTGGGTTGCCAGGCCTTCCCCCAGGGGATCTTCCCAAGCCAGTGAATGAACCTCAATCTTCTGCATTTCCTGCATTGGCAGGTGGATTCTTCACCAATAAGCCGCCTGGAAAGCCCCTCTATGTTGCTGCAGATGGCATTATTTCATTCTTTTTTTGGCTAAATATACAATATCCCATTGTATTTTCTGAATGTATCACATACACTCATCTATCGATGAACGCTTAGGTTGCCTCCATGTCTTTACTATTGTAAATAGTGCTGCTGTGAACATGGGGGTGCATGTATCTTTTCAGATTAGAGGTTTTTTCCCCAGATATATGCCAAGGAGAGGGATTGCTTGGTGACATGGTAGTTCTATTTTTAGTTTTTTAAAGGAACATCCATACTGTTTTCCATAGTGGCTGCATCAATTTACATTCCCACCAAGACTGTAGGAAGGTTCTCATTCTCCACACTGAGAGGAAATAACCTTTTTATATCACAGATGTGTCAGATCCTGTTTAAAGATCATTCATTCATCGGCAGATGTTTATGGTGTGCTCACAATGTGTCTTTTCTGCCAAATTAGATGGTTGGCAATAGGGGTTAAGTTTTACATATTGGGGTCAGCTTTCTAGGGGCCTTTGCATTCTACATCAAGAAGTTTGAGTCTTATTCAGCAAAAGTGTTAAGCCAAGAACACAGTGGACCTATGGGAACATCACTTTGTGACCCTTTACCATACAGAGCAGCAGTATAGAAGATGGCTGGAAGGGACAAGAGTGTAGAACAGGAGAGATCAAGAGACTGTAGCATTTATTCAGGGAGAAGAGACTAAAATCTAAACAAGGCAATGGCCCTGGGGAAAAGAGAAGAGAGAATGGATTTGAGTGTGATTCTGGAGGTCAACTTGAGAAATTTAATGACAGATCTGATCTGGAGTCTGAAAGAAAGTGTTTTAGCTTGAGTGAGCAGGGGATTGATAATGATTTAACTGATTTATGAAATATGGGTGGAGGGCAGAGCTAAGTGATGACCATAAGTCAATGTTAATTAGGAAGTAGTTGTAGGCTTTTAGCCGAAAATATGCAATACAAATGAGAGTGTCAGCTTAGAGGTGAGGCCAGGGATGGAGATGAAAGAAAATTAGTAAACTGTTGGTATATGATTAAACCTGGCAGAGAGGATTCAATCACCCAAGATAAGCAAAGAAGAAAGTAAAAAATACTGAGGATGGAGTTGTAGGGACACCAACACTGAAGGGGCAGAATAAAGTGAAGCAGCAGAGGATACTGAGAAAGTCGTGCAGGCAGAGACTCAGCTGAGACTGATGAAAGGATGCTGAGAGAAGAGACTTTCAGGAAGTAGAGGTCGACACTGGAGGCAAGAAGAAAGGAAACCTCTGTAAGTTAGAATCTGTTGATCTCAAAGATGAAAAGTTGTATAAGGAGTCAGTTCATTGCATGATGAGCTCAAGGTCATAGGTTTTCCTCCTTTCTTCATCTTATTCCCATCCTCTTCCTCCTCCTCCTCCTTCCTTTAAATTTGTGTGTGTGTGTGTGTGTGTGTGTGTGTGTGTGTGTGTGTGTAAATTCTTTCATCTGAATACTTGGTGCTTCAGCAGATATTGTATTAAATATTTGGAGCATCCCCTCATGATAATTTGAAATATTGCATCAAATTAAGCTTAGATGCTGGTTTCCTCTCTGGTAGAGTTCCCCACAAGCTGAGTGAGATGTCTTGCTCATTTGCATTTGATTTTTGACATGGTGTCATTGACCTCAGGCCGTGTGAAAAAGTAATGTCCTTTGTTACAGTGTCACAAACACGCATAGAGGAAAGTGGAAAGGACATTGTTAACCTTCCCGTGGCAGTTCTCTGGCTCTTATTGCTCCTTGTGATTGTCTTAAGGCTCAGTAAACAGTGACTGGCATTTCACATCCTCTTTCCAAGGAACGACGTCGTGGAAGGATGAGTGGGGAGGGGAACCAGTTAAAATAGAGTTGTTCAGTTGCTAAGTCTTGTCAACTCTTTCTGACCCCGTGAACTGTGGCATGCCAGGCTTCCCTGTCCTGCACTATCTCCCAGAGTTTCTCAAACTCATGTCCATTGAGTTGGTGATGCCATCCAACCATCTCATCCTCTGTTGTCCCCTACTCTCTTGCTCTCAATCTTTCCAAGCATCAGGGTCATTTCCAATGAGTCACCTCTTCACATCAGGTGGCCAAAGTGTTAGAACCTTAGCTTCAGCATCAGTTCTCCCAAGGAATATTTGGGGTTGATTTCCTTTAAGATCAGCTGGTTTGATCTCCTTGCAGTCGAAGGGACTCTCAAGAATCTTCTGCAGCACCACAACTCACAGCATCAATACTTCAGTGCTAAGCCTTCTTTATGGTCCAGCTCTCACATCCATACATGACTACTGGAAACACCATAGTTTTGACTAGATGGGTCTTTGTTGGGAAAATGATGTCTCTGCTTTTTAATACAGTGTCTAGGTTTGTCATAGCTTTTCTTCCAAGAAGCAGCTTTTCTTTTAATTTCGTGGCTGCAGTCACCGTTCACAGTGATTTTGGAGCCCGAGAAAATAAAATCTGTCACTGTTTCCATTGTTTTCCCATCTATTTGCCATGGAGTGATGGGACTGAATGCCATAATCTTCATTTTTTGAATGCTGAGTTTTAAGCTATCTCCACTTTTAAGAACTCTCCACTTTCACCTTCATCAAGAGGCTCTGCTCTTTAGTTCCTCTAAGTTTTCTGCCGTAAGGGTGGGGTCATCTTCATATCTGAGGTTTTGATATTTCTCCCAGCAATCTTGATTCCAGCTTGTGATTCATCCAGCCCAGCATTTCTCATGATATACTCTGCATATAAGTTAAATAAACAGGGTGACAATATACAGTATTGACATACTCCTTTCCCAATTTTGAGCCAATCTGTTGTTTCATGTCCAGTTTAGACCTGTTAGATCGTTGCTTGTTGACCTGCATACAGATTTCTCAGGAGGCAGGTAAGGTGATGTGGTATTCCTATCTCTAAGAATTTTCCACAGTTTGTTGTGATCCACACAGTCAAAGGCTTCAGTGTACTCAATGAAGCAGAATTAGATGTTTTTCTGGAATTTCCTTGCTTTTTCTGTGATTCAGTGGATATTGGTAACTTGATCTCTGGTTCCTCTGCCTTTTCTAAATCCAGATTGTACATCTAGAAGCTTGCAGTTCACGTGCTATTGAAGCCTGGCTTGAAGGGTTTTGAGCATTACTTTGCTAACATGTGAAATGAGCACAGCTGTGCAGTAGTTTGAACATTCTTTGGCAATGCCCTTCTTTGGGACTGGAATGAAAACGGACCTTTTCCAGTCCTGTGGCCACAGGTGAGCTTTCCAAGTTTGCTGGCATATTGAGTGCAGCACTTTAACAGCATCATCTTTTAGGATTTTTGGTATAATAAATATGGTCTGCTGCTCTGATAGTCTTTTCCTAGTGTCAGTTTGGCAAGGTATAGTCTATAGTTATTCAAACACTTATCTTGGTGTTGCTGTGGTGGTGTTTTATAGATGTAATTAGAATTCTTAATCACTTGACTTGAAATTAGAGAGATTATCCTGAGTAATCTGGATGAGCCTCATTTGGTCAGTTGAAAGCCCTTAGAAACAGAGCTGGGCTTCCCCAAAGAGAAGAAATCTCACTTTTGCCCCTGCCCATCCATGGTTTATAACTTCCCTTCCGTGATAGCTTAGTCCTAGTAATTTCAGTTTGCAAATCTGAACCTCACAAGAGCATAAGCCCATTGCTTGCATTGCATCTCTTAATATGTTTTTTCCTACTGGTTCTAGTTCTCTAGTTGATACAGTGGCAATTTACACGACTGTGCTCTTTGAGGAAGGCATGGTAATGAATACAGGTGACAATGAGGGATCAAGCAATCACATTGTGCATGATTAAGAGAAACTTTTTTCAGATCAGGTGGGAAGAAGAACCATGGGAAGCAGTAAGAACGAGTCCTCATGCAGAAATTTAGGAATATGGGAATGTGTTAGCTCACTGAAAAACAGAAATCTGAACATTTACATGTGCCTCGTAAAGTATAAAATCAACCCATGGGTCCAAAGGAATGCCCAGTCCATAAATCAGTTCACAACAGTATCATGGGAGAGGCAGTGTATCAGGTCCTAGTAGAAAGAAGAAGGGTACAGAAGTCAAACAGACCTGAACAAAAATCATGCCTCAGGGAGTCATCGCTAGTTGCCTGACCTTGGAAGTTATTCAAACTCGCGGAAGCTCACTTTTACTACTTTTTAATGAAATGTCAGATAATAATACCTTTGTCTCAAGGATGCTATAAGAATCAAGAGGGAGACTTCCGTGGTGGTCCAGTGGTTAAGACTCCATGCTCCAAATGTGGGGACCCCAGTTCGATCCCTAGTCAGGGAACTAGATCACCCATACAGCAACTAAAAGGTCGCACATGCCTCAATGAATATCTTGTGTGCCATAGCTGAGACTCAAAGCAGCCAAGTAAATAAGTAAATATTTAAAAAATAAAGGTGCATGTGTAGGGCCAGCGTAAAATAAACATATGATAAATAGTGGCTAAAACTATGACATTGAGACTGTGGATTTTAACACACTAGCCCTTTCTCATTTTCTGAGCTTCTTGCTAAGAACCAACCTTGATGAACTAGCATCTTTAGAGGGTAACTGAGCACTTACATATTCCCTACCTACTATGTCACAAGGGAAAATAAATAGTAAATATCCAAAGAAAAGTCATCAGATCATGTTTCCTAAATCGTGTGAATGTGAAAGCGATGTCTCTCAGTCATGTCTGACTCTTTGCAACCCCAGGGACTGTAGCCTGCCAGACTATTATAAATGTCACCATAGTCCTGACAAATTGACTACCTAGCCTTTGCACTGGCAATGTATGATTTCCTCTAAACATTACCAAACAATGGAAAGCACAGGCACAGCGCAGAGGATCCTACAGCCGATGGTCAACTATTGGTCTAGCCTTTGCCCTGTGGTCTCCTTTTTTCTCATGCCTAGATTACTTTTTTTCCTACCCATTCATGAGCTAGATGTTCTGGAAATAACTAAATATAAGAACTTTTCTTGCCTTCTCAAACTAACCATTGCATCTGAATTGTCTTTTGAAAGACATCCTAGACTTTTTTCCTTTTTCAATTTCTTGTTTGAAGCAAACATGTATAATGGCCTCTAAGCTTTAATGGGTATTCTTATGTGGTACTGTGTTGAAGAATCTGTGTGCCAATACAGGAGACACGGATTAGATCTCTGGGTGGGGAAGATCCCCTGGAAAGAAATGGCAAACCACTCCAGTATACTTGCCTGGGAAATCCCATGGACAGAGGAGCCTGGCAAGCTGTAGTCCTTGGGGTCATAAAAGAGTTGGACACGACTTAGCAACTAAACAACAACAAGGGATTTAGTTACACTGAATTAGCAATTTTCTGCAGTATACATAAAATTTTTAAAGCATTGATGATCACTAAAACAGAGGAAAAGCAGAGCAGATGTCATGTGTGAGAGGGAAAAGATGGTGGAATAATTCCATCTTGGATATTAAGTCCTATTTGAATGACTGTAGGAAATAAAATCTAGGCTAATGAAAATTTTCTGAGCATTATTCCCATTTCCTTGATCAGTCAGGAAAAGCATCTACAGTTGGAAGATAAAGGGGCTAAGAATGGAGCCCTGGGTACCACATAGTAAACTGCAGGAAAAGAAAGAGAAGTACCTGGGGTAAGCCAAAAGGAGAGATAAATGAATGTGGTGGTTTTAAAGAGAGTGTAATCAATAATGTCAGTTACTTCTAAGGGAAGAAGCCAAAGCATTGGGGACTAAAAACTTTCATTAAATTTATTCATTAAGAAAGTCCTGAATGATTTTAATGAGGCCAGTGTAACTGGAGGTGTGAATATAGACCATGCATTGCAATAGCTTGAGTAGGTGAAGCGAAGACATAAAAAATTGTAGCAAACTTCCCCAAGAAGTTAAGCCAAGAAGGAAAGAATAAAGATTGTCAGGGATGTTAGTAGATCTTATTAGTCAATGATGGGCTTCAACAAAAAATGTGATGAGTTGCTTCTTTTCAGCAGTGGAGTGTATAATTGTTTAGTAAGTATACTGATGGAGTTTGGTACCACTTGGTTTTATACCTAAATTACCTGTGACACTTTATAAATATAAATGCCCAAGTCCTACCTCAGATCTGTGAACCAGTTTCTCAGGGAAGGAATGAGTCTTCTATAGTCCTGGTTTTCTTCCTGTCTTACCAGGTACTCCATATATGTCCATGCTCTATCATGTTGTTTTCTTCTTTGTATCAGAGTTGACATAATAACTTCAAGATGTTACTCAACTCCATCTGCAGTTTCTTAAATTGTAGTCTGAACGCATATCTTCCAACTCTTGTTCTTTTGTAGTAACTAGTTCAAATGTTCTGACTTGTTACTTTACAAATCTGTAAAAATGTTGTAAGTACAATTTTCAACCAATTGTTGCGATTATGGTTTTTGCAGCTGCCTGTGAATAGCAGAAAATGCTATCAGTAATTTAATTGGTAGCAATTTTGGAGGGAAAGAGCAACGTCTGGTCTGAGGTTTACTTGAAAATCTCTCCCTCCATTATCTGAAACCCTTTATTCTATTGTTACTTCCCATCTCTCACAATCCATTAACATATTTTGCTACAGCAGCTGTAGTTAAAACTGTTTGCTTGCTGCACTGCGGTTTTCCTGTAACTGTTTCGTGACCAATTATATGTGAGCTATGTAAATCTTTAGTAAATATTTTTGAATCAAAAACTGAGGTTAGCTTTGAATGACAGATTTAAATTAATAGAGTAAGAGCATTGACATGTAGTCAGAAAAATAGACACTATACCATCACAAGAGGTTTCCCTGGTGACTCAGTGGTAAAGAATCCACCTGCAAATGCAGGAGACACAGGAGACTGGGGTTCGATCCCTGGGTTAGGAAGATCCCCTGGAGAAGGAAATGGCAACTCACTCCAGTATACTTGCCTGGAAAATCCCATGGACAGAGGAGCCTGGTGGGCTAAGTTCATGGGGTAGCAAAAGAGTTGGGCACAACTTAGTGACTAAACAACAAATACCTGCAGATGAAAGCACTAGAAATAAATAAATGAGCACAAACTTTAATTAAATATTAAAAAAAAAAACAGCACTGTGTTTGAGAATTACACAGGTATGTATCTTTAGTGCTGAATTCACTTTTTTTCAATAAATTCATTTGATCAATAATGCAAGGGTTACAGGGGGTGCCAAAGTAGAGACCAATTAAATAGAGAATATATAAAAATATACTTAAAATATATGCTTGTGGGACAAAAATGTGCTTTAGATTTTTTTTAATAAATGGAAAAAAAAGTTAGCTGAAGCACTCAAAAGAGTAGATAGTTTTTCCTATCATTATCTGACTGATCTTGTACTATACTAAGCTATTTACCCACATTGCTTAATATCTCAACAGTTGTATAAACTAAGAGTCCTAACTTGTAGATAAGAGAATTGAGATTCATAAGGGTGAGGTAATTCATACAAGGTCACACAACTAATAAGGTAACCAAAGGACTGACTTCCAAGCCTGGGAGCTCTTTAGCAATGGAGTCCCAGCGCTAGCTCAGGGCTCACTCTGCAGCACGGCTAAGTCCAGGGTGGACCCATTAATTTGGTCTAAGCAAGGAATTGTGAGTGTAGTAACTGAACAATGAGCCTGGCAACACCTTTTCTTTGTATCATTTGTGGTTATATGCTTCTATTAAAATCATCATGCCTGTTTGATCTAACCACTTTTAATGCTGTGCTTACTGCTTATAATCTGTAAGTATAAAAGGAAAAGGAAGAAAACTATAAATACACAGAAGAAGAAATAAGCTGTTTTAAATTAGGCTACTGATAATGCTTCTCTTATGCGCCCTCCCAAGGGGCACAAAAATCTGGCATAGCCAGCATTTTTATTGTGAAAGGGAAAGTGTTAGTTGCTCAGTCAAGTCTGATTTTTGCAACCCCATGGACTGTAGCCCACCTGGCTCCTCTAGTTCATGGAATTCTCCAGGCGAAAATACTGGAGTGGGTAGGCATTCCCTTCTCCAGCGAATCTTCTCGACCCAGGAATCAATCCCCAGTCTCTTGCATGCAGGCAGATTCTTTACCGTCTAGAGAGCCACCAGGAAAGCCTATTCTTACCATGCTGCTGCTAAGTCGCTTCAGTCGTGGCCAACTCTATGCGACCCCATAGATGGCAGCCCACCAGGCTCCTCTATCCCTGGGACTCTCCAGGCAAGAATACTGGAGTAGGTTGCCATTTCCTTCTCCAAAGCTTCACAGTATATATGGGAGAAAGTCACATGTTTTAATAATTCCAGTGAGTTTCAGCTCTCTACCTCAGTTCTGCTTGAATGATGTTGAAAATGCTGGATGTCAAGCTTGTCCAGAGCCTCCTTGCTGGGTGATTAGAAATGAAGAGAGCTCCAGTGGAAAAAGTGCTGTAGAGAAAGGAATTCCCTAGACCACCATTTGGCCCACCATCCGGCTGAAACATGTTTAGTAGGAAGTCTGTTTGTGATGCTTTTTCCAAGCTCTTGTTCATCCATTCATGCATTTACTCCCACATGCATTTATTCAAGAGATGGCATCACTGACTCAGTGGACATGAGTCTGAGCAAATGCCAGGAGACAGCGAAGGACACTGAAACTTGGCTTGCTGCAGTCCATGGGGTCTCAAAGAGCTAGACACAGCTTAGTGACTGAACAACAGGATAGAGTGTGAAGAGTGGGTTTCACTGGTGTTAGGGAGTATGGGGAGACTTCTGAAAGGCTACTGGAGACCTTCCTTCAGAAAAACAGAGCTAAATTGTCCAACTTGATTAGACTAGATTAGGCTGACTTTAGCTCCATTTTGGGGGGAGCAGAAGTTTCATTTTCTCTGTATTGTTTATGCAATTATTTTCTAAGTGGAAATGTTTTCATTTTGTTCTGGCCTCCTACTTTTCTGGTTCCTCACCAGTGCAGTGATTCCCCAGTATCTTAATAGCTACAATGGGTATGCTCTGCTTAATGGGTATGAGCTTTAGAGAATAATGTCATGTCTGAACACTTAATGAGTTTCGCAATTAAGAAGGCATTGAAGTTCAAGGTCCTTAAAAAAAAAAAAAAGACATTTCCCTAATGATACAGCTGCCAACTAAGGAGTTGATAATCTGAAAAAGGTTTTTTTTCTGCTTTAGGCTAAAATAAATTCCTTCTATCTTACTATGACAAAATTCTAAGTGTTTGAAATGATTTTTGACAGCTATTACAAAAAGAAAAAGACTTCCAAAATATGTAATTTAATCATTCTTAGTTATAAAAATGTAGAATTTGAGGAAAAGACAAGAGAATGACAAATTGTAGCAAAATAAACTACTAAACATAGAATGTCTCACTTGTAGACTTACACCTAATGATGGAAGACAGGATATATATTCCATTTTCACAATAAAAAAACAAATAGTAATTACTGATACAGAGTTCTATGGGATATAAGATATGTGGGCAGTGATTTCTAGGTATACCCTGAATTTTCTTTTCAAGCTCCTAGCAGAAGCTTTAAAGTAATAGTTGTTGTTTGTTGCCTTGCAGGCAATTTAATTTAGGATAAACTCTTACAGCAGGAGTAGAAAATGGTCTCCTAACCCTATAGTTTACTTCCAACCCCCTAGTCCCTTCTTGGTTCCAGGCTTGTTTTCAATGGAAACACACTGTGGACTATCATCTTATTTCACAGAGACCAATTCCTGTTAAGAGAGGACCCTCAGTATCTAGCACAGGCCCTAAGTATCCCTGATAGAATATACTAGGAGCCAAATTTGAACATAATGTTGAAATCCAGGAGCCTTGTGCTGTGCACTTGGGGTTTTGATTCCAGTGCCCCTGGATATTTATGTTTCTCTGAGTTCCCAGCCCTAGGGTATTTAGTCTACTGATTTCTGCAGACTGAGTTTCTGTCACTGCCAATTTGGGCTTATTAACTACAAAATCTTAGGATTAGCATCAATAAGCCTGCTGGTAACTACTGTTGAAGTGGCTCAGTGATTAAGGGGAAGGTGGGAAAGCTACTTTACTTGGTATTCATGCACTTGAATCCTCTCATGTTGCTTAGTTCCTTTTATTTGGTTTTTAGAACATTGCCAGGTTTGTGTGTATGTGTGTGTGTGTGTGTGTAACAGATGTGCACTGATTATGACTGTAGACTACCATCACAAGTAAGGAAGGCTAGTAATTATCAAGCCTTTGGGTTGAATTGAGAATATTTATTAGCCAGGGTTGTTATATAACACATTGTAAAATAAGGTCCGTTGTTGCTTTGTCAAAAAAATAACACAAGATAACATATTTCATTTTATTTCTTATTAGAATATAATTACTTTACAATATTCTGTTAGTTTCTGCTGTACAACAAAGTCAACCAGCTGTTAGTATACATATGCCTCTCTCGCATCCCTCCATTACCACATCCCATCCAATCCATCTAGGTCATCACAGAGCACCGAGCTGAGCTCCTGTGCTAGACAGCAGCTTCCCACTAGCCATCTATTTCACACATGGTAGTGTATATATGTCAGTGCTATGCTGTCAGTTCACCCCACCCTCTCCTTCCCCCACTGTGTCTACAAGTCTGTTCTCTACAAATCTGTGTCTCAATTCCTGTGTTGCAAACAGTTTCATGTATGAAACAATAAAATATAATCCTGTGATTAAACCATCATGGAAAAGAATATTATATATATATATATATATCTCCATATCTCTGAACCACTTTGCTGTACAACAGATATTAACACAGCATTGCAAAGTACATGGTATGACATATGCTAAGTCACTTCAATCATGTTTGACTCTTTGCTACCCTATGGACTGTAGCCTTTCAGGCTGCCCTATCCATTGGGGTTTCTCCAGGCAAGAACACTGGAGTGGGTTGCCATGCCCTCCTCCAGGGGATCTTCTCAACCCAGGGATTGAATCCATGTCTCTTATGTCTCCTGCATGTTGGCAGGTGGTTTCTTTACCACTAGAACCACCAAATCAACTATACTTCAACCAAAAATAAAGGTTTTTTAATAAAATAAAAGATAGCAGATTTCAACACTTTTCACTGAACAAGGCAGAATTGGTCTGAAGAATGCTTTATTTAGTTTTTGATTTATCTTAACTCCATTGTAAAGATTGGATAATACAATTGCTTTTCTCCTCAGACTTCCTCTTGAAATGTAAACTTTTCAACTTGAGAAACCTATATGCAGGTCAGGAAGCAACAGTTAGAATTAGACATGGAACAACAGACTGGTTCCAAATAGGAAAAGGAGTACATCAAGGCTGTATATTGTCACCCTGCTTATTTAACTTATATGTAGAGTACATCATGAGAAATGCTGGACTGGAAGAAACACAAGCTGGAATCAAGATTGCCGGGAGAAATATCAATAACCTCAGATATGCAGATGACACCACCATTATGGCAGAAAATGAAGAGGAACTAAAAAGCCTCTTTTTGAAAGTGAAAGAGGAGAGTGAAAAAGTTGGCTTAAAGCTCAACATTCAGAAAACGAAGATCATGGCATCTGGTCTCATCACTTCATGGGAAATAGATGGGGAAACAGTGTCAGACTTTATTTTGAGGGGCTCCAAAATCACTGCAGATGGTGACTGAACCCATGAAATTAAAAGACGCTTACTCCTTGGAAGAAAAGTTATGATCAACCTAGATAGCATATTCAAAAACAAAGATGTTACTTTGCCAACAAAAGGTCCATCTAGTCAAGGCTATTTTTCCAGTGGTCATGTATGGGTGTGAGAGTTGGACTGTGAAGAAAGCTGAGCACTGGAGAACTGATGCTTTTGAACTGTGTTGTTGGAGAAGACTCTTGAGAGTCCCTTGGACTGCAAGGAGATACAACCAGTCCATTCTGAAGAAGATCAGCCCTGGGATTTCTTTGGAAGGAATAATATTAAAGCTGAAACTCCAGTACTTTGGCCACCTCATGTGAAGAGTTGACTCATTGGAAAAGACTCTGATGCTGGGAGGGATTTGGGGCAGGAAGAGAAAGGGACGACAGAGGATGAGATGGCTGGACGGCATCACCGGCTCGATGGATGTGAGTCTGAGTGAACTCTGGGAGTTGGTGATGGACAGGGAGGCCTGGCATGCTGTGATTCATGGGGTTGCAAAGAGTCGGACATGACTGAGCTACTGAACTGAACTGATGATGACTATCCCTCAACTGCTCTGTCTTCATTTTATTCATACTTCCAACTCTACTCCCAAACACATGCAGCACCATAATGCTTCAAATTACATGAGTTATATTAGTCTAACTACCTGTCCAGCCCTTGCATTCTACCACCTGAAGCTCTGTGCTGCCTGTTTCTTGTGGTATCAGCAAAAGCATGAGGGACAAAGCAAGTTTCAATCCTCTGCTTGCATCAACCTGGTTCAATCTCATTGGACAAAGCAAATCACATGACTAGGTCCATAGTCATGAGTGTGTCTTAGTCAGCTCAGGATGCTATAACAAAATACCATAGCATGAATGACTTAAACAGTAGATTCATTTATGTTTATTTCTCTTGAGTCTAGAGCCCAGGAAGTCCAAGATCGGGCATAAGCAGATTCAGTTCTTTGTCAGAGCTCTCTTCCTTGCCCGTAGGTAGCGTCCTTCTCACTGTGTACTCACGGGACACTTCGTCCTCGCTTGTGCCTGGAAAAAGAGAGCTCCTTCTTCATAGAAGGTCACTAATTATATCACAAGGGTCCCATCTTCATGGCCTGATATTAATTTTATTACTTCCCAAAGGCATCACCTCCAGATGTTATCATGTTAAAGGTTAGGGGGTCAACAAAATATGAATTTGGGGGAACACAATCATTCAGTCCATAACAGAGTAGCAAAATATACTCTACCATTTTAGGGGTGAGCTGAAAAGGTACATGGCAAAGGTCTTTATGATGAATATAGAATTGGCCAATAACTCAGTCTACGAAGTGATACATGTATTTCCTTTTATTAAACTTCTATTACTGTATCCTAGGACTTGAAATTGTAGCTGGAAGCAAGGCAGAGCCTCAGAGTTAATGAATCTTACAGCAGAGTGGGGACAACTGACAGGGAGCAGACTTAGTACACTGTGATCATTACTGTGATAGGGCTTTTCTTGTCATATTTTTTTTCTGGAATATTCTCCCCACTTAATATCATTTATTTATGCCCAACAACAATGTTAAGACTGAGTCAAATGTCTCCTATTGTAGAAAGTGGATTTCCTTCTGTAATCCTCTTATTCTGTGTTCTCCCACTTTTTATCAATTCTGATTCTCTACTGAACCCCAGGAAAGGATTCCTTGTTCATACATATTCTGTAGCAGATGTCAGATTATGCCATATGATTGTCCTGAGCACAACTAGGATGGAAGTAGTAGGGTATCTACAGGGAGGACTACAGTAAATATGGAAAGACCTTCCCTGGCCCATGATGGGACGCTGGTGAACGTCAGCTGCAAGTGTCACACTTTTTGAAGATAGAAACTGGAGCTGCTGTTCTTTTTGCTGCCTCTCTAGGACAGAATGCCATTGAATGGTTCCCAAATCTAACTTTTCAGCACTCATGGTATCTCAAATTTATTTGAGAGGTGTTTCATTTAATGTCTTCAAGCAGAATTCAATTTTATTTATGTTGACTTAATATAAATAGAAGAAAATGATGTTTCACGTATCCCTGGGAGGGCAGATAAAGTGGCAAAGGTTATATAGCACTGTATCTCCTAGGAAGTTGAAAGTCACTATAAATAGATGCTTTAATCAAAGTCAGTCAATGGCCAGAGTAAGACTTATATATTTCTCTTTGTTAACAATTTAGTCAGTATATTTTTAAGGATGTCAACCTGTCATCCCACTAATAAAACTTTGAAACTTGAGATCAGCAAGGACTGTGAAAGAAAGCAATGTCCTATCTCTGGTCTTTTTATTCCCCTCTTTTTTTTTTTTTCTTCATGTGTCCTTGTCATGGCAAGGATTTTTCAGTTCACCAATTAATCTTTCTTTTCATTATGTCTTGTCATGGTTGAAGCATCTTCTAAGAACTGATAACAGGAGGGGGGAATTGATGATTTATTTCAAGAGGAAGATCAGACCTAACGTTTGAAGGTTGACACTAACATCAGTGAACGCTTCACAGAAGTGTGTTTGGATGGGTCTGAATGTGTGTACCACTTGTCTCTGAAGAAGGTCGCAGAGCCTGGAGATTTTGGAGTGCCACAGAACATTGTCATCCTCAGCCCTCTATTTTGCATATAAGTCATCCGAGCCCTGGCAAAGGTAATTCCTGGTGCCGGAATCTGGATTTGAACCCAAATATGCTGCTTCTCTAATCCTGTGCTCTTTGAATCATATAAGCTTTTTTGGAGGTTTATTTCAGCAATGGAAAGCTCTTTTAACATGACTTCCTTAACTGAGGACAAATGCTACATGGGTTTCAATCCTAAGAGAAAATGTCAGACCTTATTCAGAATGTAAGAAATGATCAGAAGACAATTAGATATCACCTCTGTGGCACCTTGATGAGAGTGAAAGAGAAAACACCTGGCTTAAAACTCAACATTAAAACAAGCTAAGATCATGGCATTTGTCCTATCGTGCTGGGCATGCATGCTCAGTCACTTCAGTGGTGTCTGAATCTTTGCAACCCTATGGACTACAGCCCGCCAGGCTCCTCTGACCATGGGATTTCCCAGGCAAGAATTCCTGACCCAAGGATTGAACTGGTGTCTCCTCTGTAGCCTGCACGGCAGGCAGATTCTTTATTGCTAACCCACCAGGGAAGCCCTCTGGTCCCATCACTTCATGGCAAACAGAAAGGAAAAAAGTGGAAGCAGAAACAGCCTATGGGGTCACAAAGAGTTGGACATGACTTTAAGATTGAAGTTGCCGCACCATGTAGCAGCGGGAAGGATGAAAGAGAAAGACACAGCAGTGGGGAGGATTTGGTCAAGAAAATGACCCTGTGTTTGAGCCTTGATGAATAAGCTGTGTTTGATGTCAGGGTGGAGGCAGATGAGTTTGGATGAAGTAGGAGAGGGATGTCATCAGAGAAAACCAGAGAAGGCAGAAGCCCAAAGACACCAGGAAGGGAACATCCAGATCAGAGTTCATCCTGGGAGCAGGGAGATGACTCCCAGGCCACTACCAGGAAGGAAGTGGTGTTTGCTGTGCCAAATGGGACTGCTAGACAAAAGCAAAATGCTTCAGCTTTTTGGAAAATCTGAGAGTATATCAGTTGTTCTCTTATGTTGATTTCATGCATATAAACAGATTCTTACACATGTTCCTTTTCCTGGTGTTAGTCACTCAGTCATGTCCAACTCTTTGTGATCCCATGGACTGCATCCTGCCAGGCTTCCCTGTCCATGCAATTCTCCAGCCTAAAATACTGGAGTGGGTTGCCATTCCCTTCTCCGGGGCATCTTCTGAATCCTGGGATTGAACCTGGGTCTCCTGCTTTGCAGGCAGATTCTTTACCATCTGAGCCACCAGGGAAGCCCTCCTTTTTCTAGTTATTCCATTTACTGTTTTTTTTTTTTTTTTACTGTTTCCCAACTAGACTAAACTGAGAGTTTAGAGAAGGCAAAGATCCTTTATAACATATTATTCCCAAATTTCCTAGTCTTTTTTAATGAATATAGGATGAAAATGTACTGAATATATGAAAAAAAAAGGGATGCAGTGTAAGAAATCACACCCTGACTTTCCAAGAGTGACCCTTGAAGGTCCCACCACCTACCCTGACTCCCATTGCCCTACTCGATCCTCCTAAGACTTGTCTCTTCTTTCCTTATAAAATCGATCTTCTGGGGACAGAGTAATCTAGGGTGCTGCCTGGATTGTGTTCCTCTGGGGCTTTCTCTTCAAGGTTGATAAGTTTCTTTTGCTAAACTTAATTTGCTTTCTCAATTCCCTCCAAGTTATAATGGTTTCTACTAACTTGTGTCTTTTCCAGGTCTCCCATTTCTCTTGTTTGTTGCTGATTCTAAACTTTTATTGCTCTTGTAGCTCCTTTTCTTTTTTAATGTTTGTTTGTTTATTTGATCGAATGGGGTCTTAGTTGCAGCACGTGAATTCATAGTTGCGGCAGGTGAGATCTGGTTCCCTGACCAGGGATGGAATCCTGGCCCCTGCTGGAGTTACAGTATATTCTATGCTTTCTACCCGTGATGGCTGGCCACAATGCAAAATGTGCATTCTTGCTGTTGTGTATTCTGTACGATGAGACTAAACCTTGCCAGATACTCTTCCTCAAAGTACTCTAAATATTTGTCTTATGATTGCTCACTTAAAAGCTGAAATCAATTTCTGTAGCAAACAGAAGCTGCTGGGTTTACACTTCCTATATGTAAGTATTCAAATCAGTGCTACTATATGTATGCAAAATAAAACCATAAACTTGAGCAACTATCCTTGGTATTTGCTAATGATATCACTATGCTAAGTGATGATGAGTCATATTTTAGAGACAGCGTTTTTCTCAGTGGATGCATTTTACATACCAATATGTAAAAAGTGAAAGTGTTAGTCACTCAGTCGTGTCCAACTCTTTTCGACCCCATGCACTGTAGCCCACTGGGCTCCTCTGGGATTCTCCAGGTAAGAATACTGCAGTGGGTAGCCATTCCCTTCTCCAGGGGATCTTCCCACCCCAGGGATCAAAACCTGGTTCTCTTGCATTGCATGCAGATTCTTTACCATTAGAACCACCAGGGAAGTCCACATACCAAGTAACCTAGTTGGATATCATGTTTGAGTTAAAAAGTATCTAAATGTCTCGACATGCCATAGATACAGACAGTTCAGTTCAGTTCAGTCACTCAATCATGTCTGACTCTTTGCAACCTCATGAACCACAGCATGCCAGGCCTCTCTGTCCATCACCAACTCCCAGAGTCCACCCAAATGCATGTCCACCAAGTTGGTGATGCCATCCAACCATCTCATCCTCTGTCATCCCCTTCTCCTACCCTCAATCTTTTCCAGCATCAGAGTCTTTTCAAATGAGTCAGCTCTCCATATCAGGTGGCCAAAGTATTGGAAAGTTTCAGTTTCAACATCAGTCCCTCCAATGAACACCCAGAGCTGATCTTCTTTAGGATGGACTGGTTGGATCTCCTTGCAGTCCAAGGGACTCTCAAGAGTCTTCTCCAACAACACAGTTCAAAAGCATCAATTCTTCGGTGCTCAGCCTTCTTCACAGTCCAACTCTCACATCCATACATGACTACAGGAAAAACCATAGCCTTGACTAGATGGACCTTTGTCAGCAAAGTAACATCTCTGCTTTTTAATATGCTGTCTAGGTTGGTCAAACTTTTCTTCCAAGGAGTAAGTGTCTTAATTTAATGGCTGCAGTCACTATCTGCAGTGATTTAGGAGCCCCCCAAAATAAAGTCAGCCACTGTTTCCACTGTTTCCCCATCTATTTCCCATGAAGTGATGGGACCAGACACCATGATCTTAGTTTTCTGAATGTTGAGCTCTAAGCCAACTTTTTCACTCTCCTCTTTCACTTTCATCAAGAGGCTTTTTAGTTCCTCTTCACTTTCTGCCATAAGGGTGGTGTCATCTGCATATCTGAGGTTATTGATATTTCTCCTGGCAATCTTGATTCCAGCTTGTGCTTCTTCCAGCCCAGCATTTCTCGTAATGTACTCTGCATAGAAGTTAAATAAGCAGGGTGACAATATACAGCCTTGACATACTCCTCTTCCTATTTGGAACCAGTCTGTTGTTTCATGTCCAGTTCTAACTGTTACTTCCTGACCTGTATACAGCTTTCTCAAGAGGTAGGTCAGGTGGTCTGGTATTCTCATCTCTTTCAGAATTTTCCAGTTTATTGTGATCCACATAGTCAAAGGCTTTGGCATAGTAAATAAAGCAGAAATAGATGTTTTTCTGGATCTCTGTTGCTTTTTCAATGATCCAGCTGATGTTGGCAATTTGATCTCTGATTCCTCTGCCTTTTCTAAAACCAGCTTGAACATCTGGAAATTCAGACATAAACATGACATACAGACACAGACATGACATGGACATGTCCATCCTGTAGCCACTGCTGCAGTCCCACAGGTGGCCTCCAAAGGGATATAACCCAGCAGTAAGCATCATCCTTCCCATTGCATCCCACCAAGTGATCCCCCTAGACAATGAGGAAAATCCATCTTTCTCATATGTTCATAGTCTTCCCTCTCCACTGCCTCATTATACCCAAAGAAGCCTTCCTATAGATATGAAAATATACAGAAAAAAGTCTCTTTGTTTCTACATCCTCTGTCCCATGTCTAGTCTTCCTGTCACTGCTAAATGTCATGAAGAATAGGCTTTATGTCTTTACTATTCCTCACCACTCAACCTAGGCATCTGGCTTCCAGGCTCTGCCAGTACTTGATGATTGCCAGAGCCCTTGATGGATTCCTCTTTGCAAACTTCAGTGACCTCTTCTCATTTCTCCTCCCCCCCTAATTTTCTAGTTTATTCTAGCTGACTACCCATTCCTTGACATGCCCCATCTTGATTTCTGTGACACTATGCTCTCCCTATTCATGTCTCACTTTTTCTACTTTCAGTTTCCCCTCTGACTTTTGCTTTCTCCATCTACCTAAAGGAGTAACATTCTTGGTCTTCTCTGTTCTCCTGGGTCCTCCTGAAATTCCATCAGATGCTTCCCCAGCTACCATTTACCACCATCGTTTCAAGATGACTTGAAGCCTCGCACTATCATTACTCTCCTGGGCACCCCAAGAACATTGGCAACAGCTTTCTAGGCAGGGACATTCTTCTGGCTCTCAAGTTCAGTGTGTCCAAAGTGAGCCTTGTCTGTGAAGAACAGCCTAAAGACCATGACCTTTGTATATGAATAGACCAGAGTTTGATTTCTGGCTCTTAATTGCTGCAGGACCTTGGAGAAGACACTGGAGAAAGGATATTGCTACTCTTATCCTTTCCTGAAAAGATAAGCCACTCCAACATTCTAGGGCTTCTGTTGTGGCTCAGCTGGTAAAGAATCTGCCTGTAGTGTGGGAGACCTAGGTTCAGTCCCTGGGTTGGGAAGATTCCCTGGAGAAGGGAACAGCTACCCACTCCAGTACTGTGGCCTGGAGAATTCCATGGACTATATAGTCCGTGGCGTCACAAACAGTTAGACATGACTGAGTGACTTTCACTTTCACTACAACAGCAACTAAAGTTGCATTTCCTGAGAATCCACAGGCAGTTACGTCAGGATGTGTGTGCACGTGTGACTTAGGACATACGCACTTCTCTCTGTTTTATAAGGTTAGAAATTAAAGATGGTGTCTGGTTTGGCCATGTCTGAATCTACTTCATTTATAGGGAACACTGGAGGTCCCCCTTCTCCCCTGACCTCTTTCTAATGCTTTGCCTTTCC
The DNA here is from genome assembly GCA_006408675.1 of Madoqua kirkii. Classification (NCBI taxonomy): domain Eukaryota; kingdom Metazoa; phylum Chordata; class Mammalia; order Artiodactyla; family Bovidae; genus Madoqua; species Madoqua kirkii. The sequence continues at coordinate 4,508 of SJYC01092156.1, read as the reverse complement.
CTTTCCTACACCTCATGTGGAATTGATAATAGATTGAAACCATCTCTTCCATTTCTTTGACAGAAGCAAAATGAAGCAATAAAAATATCTACCAACCCAGCAGAGCTCCTGCATAAATGACTGGTGTTTATTGCAAATGTAAAACGTTTTTGATTGTGAACATGCTGCTTGATGTGATCTTCTGAATAAAGATAATTTTGCACTGTGTGAATAATTTCCCATTGTTTTCCAAAGTGTGTGAGTGGTTAGAAAAAATATTTCTACAATGTGTTTGTCAGCTTCACTTTACAAAACTGAAACAATCTTGGATAGTGTGGATACAAGCAGATGGATGAGGATTTCTGATTTGAGTCTGGAATGTGAACAAAGCAGAAAACACTGCTTGTGGATTCTGGATTACTCGCTGGGACTTATGGAAAACTAATATAATCAGTGGGCTTCCCAGGTGGCGCTAGTGGTAAAGAATCCACTTGCCAATGCAGGAGACATAAGAGACGTGGGTTCAATCCCTGGGTCAGGAAGATCCCCTAAAGGAGGGCATGGCAACCCCACTCCAGTATTTTTGCCTGGAGAATCCCATGGACAGAGAAACCTTGTAGGCTACAGTCCATAGGATCGCAAAGAGTTGGACATGACTGAGCAACTGAGCACAAGCATAGTACAACATAAACAGTAACTCAATAACTATCTGGTTCTGCACACAGTAGACAGTTGATAAATACTTACTGTTTGCATAAGAGAACAACCACATTTCACTTTTCCCCTGTAGCCAATAGTCATTTGATGGTTTTCTTCCCAGTCAATTTCCTGTAAAGCAGGCAGAAATGATTGACATGCCTGTCAGATGAGTTTCTCCTACCACTGTGGTCCACATGATGCCTGCTCCCAGGTCTTTATAAGGCTTTCTACTGAACTCCATCACCCTCCCAGAATTGTTAACATTATTCCCACTGGTTGAGAATAACAAAGTCGCCATCATTTATTTCCTTCTTTGTCTCCTTTTTAAAAGAATAGTATCTATTTGTAGAGATGTAGTTGCACCTAGAGTCTGTCATACAGAGTGAAGTAAATCAGAAGGAGAAAAACAAATATCATATATTAATGCACATATGTGGAAACTAGAAAAATGATACAGATGGATCTATTTCAGTGTGGGAATAGAAATGCAGACATGCATAATGGACTTGTGTACACAGGGATGGGAGGAGAGGGTGGGATAAGCTGAGAGTAGGACTGATATATATACACCACCGTGTGTAAAATATATAGCTAGTGTAAAGCTTCTGTATAGCACAGGGATCTCAGTTCAGTGCTCTGTGATGACCTAGAGGGGTGAGGTGGGGGTGCGTGGGAGGACGTCCAAGAGGGAGGATATATATATATATACATATGGCTGATTCACTTCATTGTACAGCAGACACTAACCCAACATTGTAAAGCAATTATACTCTAATTAAAAAAATGAACAATAAAAAAAATGTTCCAGGTTAGATGGGGGGGACATTATTAATATGACCCTCTCTTCCTTTCTTTTACAAACCTGCTTCCACATCCACCAGTTGTACCAAATGATCAGCTGGTTCATGTGGAATCTGTAAAAGTAACTGTGCCTATTCAGGGCTGCCCACTGCGAGGACCAGTGACAGAGTAAGGGCTTGCTGAAAGGACATGTAGAAGAAGAGGGATGAGAGTCTAACCAGTGACCTTTGAGGAGATTTTGCTGGCTCATCGTTGGTGCTCATCATTGATGATGATTCTGCTGCTCATCATCAAAGACCCATGTTTTCGTTCCATGGTGTTAAAAGTGCTGAAAAACATCTCGGTGTGTTGTTTTCCAGGATCAGCTAAAACAGACATCTGTCCTAATGTAGTGATAGGGCTTCCACAGGGAATGTGATGTGTTATTATTTCTAGGAAATCATTCCTTTTATGCCTTTTTCTCTAGATGATCACTGATGGTTGTGTGTCAGGCTGGGGAGAAAGCAGGTCTTAAAAACACGGGGAGATTTTGGTTAGAGAGTAGGAAGGCCATGCTACAAATGCAAAGAGGAAGCATAAGGACAAGGAAGTGATCCTTGAAGATAGTAAAGCTGAATCATTCTAGCCATGCTTCATGGCTGGAGGACTTTTTTTTTTGCCCAGTTTTCAGTTCTTTACTCTTGAGTCTCTCTGCCCCTCCTTCCTCCACCTTGGGCATTGCTTCTGGAGTCTTTCTTTACTTTCTAGCTCCCTCAAGCTGAGGCATGACCACCAGTTTCCTTTCATGCACCTCACAGATGTCCCATCCACTCTCTGTCTGGGCTGTGGGCTCCTGCAACTGCAGGTGGACCCTTATGCCAAGCTGCTCCTATTCTGGGGACCAGCTCAGCATGCCTCTTGCATGGGTTTGTCGGGAGAACCTCAAAATCTTATGCTCCCAATGCTTTGACAACTCCAGAGCATTCTTCCAAGATGATGTGGTCCATATTCTACCACACTAAAGAGCTAGTTCCCCATGGTCTCGCCACTCAGTTGAGACCTCATGTTCACATGAACTTTGTTATGGGTTTATTTTCAGATTAGATATATTTCAACATGAATTTTTCAGTAAGCTTTTTTTAAAGTTTACATTTTATTGAAGTATAACATGCATTCAGAAATATATATGATCGTAGCTTACAATGGAATAAACTTTCACAAAGTAACCACACTAATGGGCTTCCCTGGTGGCTCAGACGGTAAAGAATCTGCCTGCAATATGGGAGACCCAGGTTTGATTCCTGGGTTGAGAAAATCCCCTGGCGAAGGGCATGGTTATGCTCGCCAGTATTCTTGCCTGGAAAATCCTATGGACAGAGGAGCCTGGTGGGTACAGTCCATGGGGTTGCAAAGAGTCAGACATGATTGAGTGACCTGCCCTTTCACTTTTTTTCAAACCACACTAACGTAACAAACACCAGAAGAAGAGAGAGAACTTTATTATTGTCAGTACCTGAGGGCACCCTCATGCCTCCGCACAATTCAATAGGCTTTTTTTTTTTAATGGAAGTTTGTTTTTTTGTAGTAGACATTTTTTTACTTCTATACTTAAATGCAAAGTATTCAGCACCTGAGAACTGAACTTTACTGTAAATCTCACATATATTTGCACAAGTAGTAATAAGTATGTATTAAACAGAAGCAAGTTTAAATTATATGAGTTCTTTGACTGAAGGAGGAAGAAGGCCACTAGAAAATCATGTCACACTCCACTTCAGGAGTCATAAAATTTGAATTCTATGCATTAATCTTTTCAAAAACTTTTTTTATTTGTTCAGTCATTCAGTCGTGTACGACTCTGTGACCCATGGACTGCAGCATACCAGGTTTTTCTGTCCTTCATTACCTCCCAGAGTTTGCTCAAACTCACGTCCAGTGAGTCGGTGGTGCCATCCAACCACCTTATCTTCTGTTGCCCCCTTCTCCTGCCCTCAGTCTTTCCCAGCGTCAGGGTCTTTTCCAATGAGTTGGCTCTTCACATCAGGTGGCCAACATATTAGAGCTTCAGCATTAGTCCTCAAATGAGTATTCAAGACTGATTTCCTTTGGGATTGATTGGTTTGATCTCCTTGCTGTCCAAGGGTCTCTCCAGAGTCTTCTCCAGCAGCACAGTTCAAAAGCATCAATTCTTTGGTACTGATACAGCCAGTTAACAATGTTGTGATAGTTTCAGGTGGACAGCAAGTGAACTCAGCCAGATATATTCATTTTAAAGAGGGGCTTTTTGGTGGGGGAATTCATTCACATCTCCCCACAGTCAGGCATGGTTCCCTCTGAGAATGTTCAGTTCTGTCCTGTCTGTGGGGAAGGGGTGGCTTTCTCTGTAGGGTCTCCTTTAGAGACTTGTAGGGGGAGCAAAAGGACACAGCACAAGGGAAGGACAGCTGAAGGACTTTGCTGAAATGAATGTGATGAGCATGAAGAATAGAGTGTTGATCAAAGGGAACAGGGGAAGGGAATGAGCAGATTTTTGTCAAGAAAAGCATCCTCAAGGCTGAGAAACTTAGAGACTCATCTCATCTTATCTTTCACCTCACTTTATCATTTGTACCTCAGACTCTGCCTGCTTTACTGTCTCAAGTAACTGCAGCCACCCACGGCGCCATCTGTCTGGGTGAAGGGTCCCCTCCAGCGAGATCAGTGCCCTTGTTCTCGCCATCCTTTATCTGTCACTTTCATTTCTGTCTGTGCTCCATATGCTTCCTTCCTTTGTTGCCAGTGTTGCATAACCCTGGCTTCACAAAGTCAGCCTTCGATTTGGTCTTCCTGTGTGTGGTCACTCATTCATTTCTGACTCTTTGCCACCCTTTGGACTGTAGCCCATGAAGCTCCTCTGTCTATGAGATTTTTCAGGCAAGAATACTGGAGTAGGTTGCCATGTCCTTCTCCAGGGTCTCTTCCCAACCCAGGGATCGAACCTGTATTTCCTGTGTCTTCTGCTTTCCAGGCAGATTCTTTATCTGAAGAGCCATCAGGGAAGCCTTCTTCTT
>SJYC01092155.1:0-36226 GCA_006408675.1 Madoqua kirkii | reverse complement strand
GACTCGAGTTCCATCCCTGGGTCTGGAAGATCCCCTGGAGGAGGACATGGCAACTCACTCCAGTATTCTTGCCTGGAGATTCCCATGAACAGAGAAGCCTGGCAGGCTACAGTCCACGGGGTCTCAAAGAGTCAGACACAACTGAGCAGCTAACACTTTCACTTTCACTTGCTCAAGGTTAAATTGCCAGTGTCTTACACGATGCCTAGCAAAGGTCTAATGCTCAGTAGATATAACTCTGCCAAAATGAATGAGGGAATCAACTTTCTTTTTTGCACCATAAAACTGTGGAGAACTGAAACCATCCTGATTTGACAAAATATACCCAGGATCTTAAAGAGTTCTTATCTGTGAGAGTCACTAAAATGATCACTGGATGATTGATTTAATGAATGAACTATTGTAACTGTCAGGCTGATGAATTTGTAGCTATCAGCAGGAGACTATAGGCCTGGAAGGAGTCCATTGCCCTAGCCCACTAACCCCTGATATTCCTAACCAGCTCATCCCTCTAATGCTCTTAGCTCATTTCTTTTACACAATCTTCTCTTTCAAATATTTAATGAAAAGCTAGAAGCACGTTCTCATCTCTCCCTCCTGGGATCAAGTCACAGAAACAGGACTCAATATGTGGCAATGTTTCCCTTGGTCTTAAAGGATTTGGGGTTTTAGATTCCTCTGACTTCTTTTTCAACTTTACTGTCAGTTTTGTTTCAGGTTGATATTCATTTCTGATTTTTAATCCCTCAAATCGCCTCCCTTGATGTCAATTCTAGTCTTAGACTTGCTTATGCTTTCATCTGGAAGCGACATTGAGGGAATAGGTACTTCGCAGGACTCTCGCAGAGGCAGGTCCTAAAGGGTGATGTCCACGCTGCAGAGATGGATGCTGGGAAATCTCCTTCATGTGCAGTGAGCACACTGACTGTTCATACTGCTACTTGCATCTGAGCTACTGTTACATTTAAAACCATTCCTCTCACCTAGGGCGTCTATTTATGTAACCGCGTGTTTAAACTCAGGTCATTTCTGAGTTTCAACCTCCTCTTGGCTTTCCTTTCTGATCAGGAAAACTTTTATTTTTCATGAATTTCATTTTCGCTGAACAGATGGTACATTATCAGCAAGTGACAACTAGCTTCCCAGTAAGTATTGAGAAACAAGTAAATTTAACAACACACAAATGCACACACAAAAGCCATGGCAGCGGAGTGTATGGGAAACTCACTAAGTAAAATATTTTATCACAGTGTTTGCTTTCCTACTGGTATTGTAAAGTTCATTTTGAAAAAAAAAATATATATATATATATAATGTTGAAAGAAACTGAACTAGACAGCTGACTTAGAAGTCTAGTACATTTCCTGTGGAACACAATTATTGGGAAAAATGTTGTCGTTCAGTCATTAAGTCATGTCTGACTCTGCAACCCCATGGACTGCTGCACACCAGGCTTCCCTGTCCTTCAACATCTCCCAGAGCTTGCTCAAACTCATATCCACTGAGTCAGTGATGCCCTCCAATCATCTCATCCTCTGTCATCCTTTTCTCCTCCTGCCTTCTATCTTGCCCAGCATAAGAGTCTTTTCCAGTGAATGAGCTCTTTGCATCAGGTGGCCAAAGTACTGGAGCTTCAGCTTCAACATTAGTCCTTCCAATTCAGGATTGATTTCCTTTAGGATGGACTGGTTTGATCCTCTTGCTGTCCAAGGGACTCTCAAGAGTCTTCTCCAGCACCACAGTTCAAAAGCATCATTTCTTTGGCATTCAGCCTTCTTTATGGTCCAACTCTCACATCTGTAAATGACTACTGGAAAGATTATAGCTTTGACTATACAGACCTTCATCAGCAAAACGATGTCTCTGCTTTTTAATACACTGTCTAGGTTTGTCATAGCTTTTTTGCCCCAGGGAGCAATTGCCTTTTCATTTCATGGCTGCAGTCACCATCCACAGTGATTTTGGAGCCTAAGAAAATAAAGTCTGTCACTGCTTCCACTCCCTGCCCCCCCCCGCCACCGCCACTTTTGCCATGAAGTAATGGGACTGGACTTTTTTAAACACAGTTCTTTAAAACTAAAATGAGAGATTTTAAAATATTTTTGTTTGTGTATTTGAGTTGCTCTTAAATATCCACCCAGATTATCTCTGCTGCTGCTAAAACAGCATAAAGAAGCAAATCTTCTAGTAACCTAGATTCTGGCTATAGTTATTTACTAACTAGATACAGGATTTAGAAGTGACATTGGTGCTTGGGTCCCAGCTTTGTCAGTTCTACCATGACAGGATTTCCTAGTCAATATTTCAGATTCATTTTAGCTTCCAAATTCTAATATTTAAAGCTTTAACAATGTGCAAGGTCAACATATTTTTCCTAAGGGTAAAAATAATGCACTGTGCAATATTTCGTGTAGTACTTTGTACCAAAACTTAGAAAACACAAGAAAAATTGAGGACACAGTCCCCACCCTCAGGAAGCCTCTAATATTAATATTAGTAAGATGAAACTGATGGCAGTGTTAGCATATTAAAAGCAAGTGCAGAAACAAAAGTTAGTATTACATAATGTCGAGGAAAAGTTGGAGGGGAAAGGTGACTTGCTAAAATTCTCAGGATGATTCATTAAAAGGTCTGGAAGCAGAAATCTCACGTCTTCTCCTTTTATCCTCCTGGGTGTCTCTCTGTTAAAACAGACCAGATTCACTTTCCTGACCCGTAAAATGCTGCTGTCATGAATACACATCACATCAAAGAAAACTTCTAGTCATTACACACTTTATTTTCTTAGAAGATCAGAATCCATGAGAGCATATACAATATTAATGCCTATAGTCACAGGGGGTACACACAAAGCATGTTCTTTGGGTATCATTAAAGGACACCAAAGGGGTTCCAGGAGGAAATAAAAAGTGGCTTTTAACATAAGGTGAAAGAAGAGAGCATCGATCCCCCCAAATCCAGCTTTTGTGGGTATCTCTGCATGGTCATCTGCCCTCCTGAACAGAGCTGGATCTGGAGACAGTCCCCTTCTCAGCACTAATCCTACTAAATCCAGGTAATCCTTTAAAAAATCATTTGCAAGTCTTGTACGTGTGTGCTTTGTGTCTGACTATTTGCGACCCCATGGACTATAGCCCATCAGGCTGCTCTGTCCATGGGACTCTCCAGGCAAGAATACTGGAGTGGATTGCTGTGCCGATCTTCCTGACTCCCTGCATCTCTTACAGGTGGACTTTTTACCAACTGCACCACCTAATAATGCTGCTCATCTTTTCATAGCCAGTTGCATTCAAAATAGCTTGCTAAATCTTCAAATTGCCAAGACCTCCCCCCTTTGTGACTTTGGCTCTTGTCTCCAGCCCCATCCTAGTGCACACACTTCCCACCTGTGATATGCAGCCCTCTGCACTGGAGCCATTCAAAGCCTTCCCAGACCAGCCAGATGACTGTGGACTCATAACACACCTCTGTTAGCTTTTTCCCTTTTTTTGCAGACTCTCATTTTGTATCTATCATAGGCAAAATCTGAAATAAGACTAACAACAACAACAACAAAAAACAAACCCTTCACACCAACTTACTTGTGTATATTAGATGTTCTTTGATTTGTCACTTGCTGGAGTATTGAGACCATGGTTTTTGTTGTTGCTCAGTGGCTCAATCATTTCTGACTCTTTTGCGACCCCTTGGACTGTAGCCCACCAGGCTTCTCTGTCCATGGGATTCTCCAGGCAAGAATACTGAAGTGAGTTGCCATTTCCTTCTCCCAGGGATTTTTCTGACTAAGGGATCGAACACACGTCTCCTGCATTGCAAGCAGATTCTTTATCACTGAGCCACCAGGGAATCAGCCTGCGAACATGAAGACAACCTTAAAATCTCTTCCTCTGGCCGCTTCTCGTCATGACTTTGTGACACAACATCTAAAATCCTGCTGTTCCAACTTCCTTCCTTTCCTCTCTCTACCTTTCAATCTTGCAGACTCATGAAGCTTATGAGAGGAAATAAAATCAGAGATAGAACACTTGTTAAGGAATTCTTTTTAGGACTGTGATTTAGTTAAATTACAAAATAGTAAAAAAAAAAGATAAAATTAGCTTTGATAATGTATTTTATTTAACCCAGTGTCCTAGACAGCTCCGGCTGCCATGACAAAGTACCATATACTGAGTTACCTAGACAGCAGACATTTATTTGTCACTGTTCTGGAGGCAGGAAGTCTGAAATCAGAGTGCTGGCCAGGTTGGTTCATGGTGAGGGCTCCATCCTTATGACCTGATTACCTCCCACCAGCTCCACTTCTAGATACTGTAACATTGAAGATCAATCCTTCACCATGTGAAATTTTGGGGCTGGGAAAAATATATTCAGTCTATAACATCTAGTATAGCCAAAACATTTTAATTTTAGTGTGGAATCAATATAAAAATATTAATGAAATACTTAAATTCTTTTTATTTGAAGTCTCCGAAAGTCCTCTGTGTATTATACACTAAAAGATATCTCAAAGCAGGTGCTGGATTTTCATCAGCAATACTTGAATGTTATTTATGTCATAAAACTTACATGTGAAAAAGGAGATTGACAAACCAAAGTTGTTCCAAATATACTTCAAGTCTTCCAAACATTGTAGCCAGTCTTTAAATCTAAACTTTTAATCTAAACATAAATCAAGTACAACTAAATGAAATTAAATGTTCTGGGATTTCTCAGTCGCACTCACCACATTTCACATACCCATGTGACTAGGAGTGACCATTTTGGGCAACACAGAGACTTTGTATTTTATTCAGGTCTAGTTAGACTTTCTTGGGCTCCAAAATCACTATGGATGGTAACTATAGCTATGAAATTAAAAGACGCTTGCTCTTAGGAAGAAAAGCTTTGACAAACTTGGATCGCATATTAGAAAGCAGAGACGTCACTCTGCTGACGAAGGTCTGTATGGTAAAAGCTATGATTTTTCCACTAGTCATGTACAAAACAAATGTGACAGTTGGACCACAAAGAAGGGTGAATGCTGAAGAACTGATGCTTTTGAACTGTAGTTCTGGGGAAGACTCTTGAGAGTCCCTTGGACAGCAGGGAGATCCAACCAGTCCATCCTAAAGGAAATCACTCCTGAATCTTCACTGGAAAAACTTATGCTGAAGATGAAGTTCCAAAACCTTGGCCACCTGATGTGAAGAGCCCACACATTGGAAAAGAGCCTGATGCTGGGAAAGACAGAAAGCAAGAGGAGAAGGGGACGGCAGAGGATGAGGTGGTTGGATGGCATCACTGACTCAATGGACATGAGTTTGAGCAAGCTCTGGGAGATGTTGAAGGACAGGGATGCCTGGTATGCTGCAGTCCATGGGGTTGCAGAGTCAGACATGACTTAGTGACTGAACAAGAACAAGTTGACTTTACATGAAAATAATATCTAAATCTGGATTTAAGAACTAGGAAGAAATAGAGAAAACTTTGAGAAGCAAGTGAAAGTCATAAAGTGATTTTAATATTTCAGAAGTTTGGGGAAAATGGAGTCCTCAAGGAAGAAGCTGATTTCCATTTGTGTGGAGTGTGAGGTTTAAAGATTGTTAGAGACACCCTTCTGCATCTCAAAGGGCAGCCAGACATAGTGAATAGACTTCAGCTCTAAAGGGAAATATTGTTTAGCCGTAAGAAAGGCTTTATCTCTATTCAGACTAGAAAGTCATGAGAGCTCTGTCCCTGGAGCTCCTTGAAATTAGGGCAAATGTACTTCTGTCTGGGATCACTTAGCTGTAGTCTACCTGAAGGGCAGAGGGACTGTTCTCTCAGTGTCTCCTCCTGCTCTGATTTCTTGATTCCGAGATAACCTGTGGGTAGACAGGTCACACACCAGCTGTTTTTAAATGTTGTGTTTGGAAGAACAATTAAGCTTTGTGATTACATAACTGCCTCTGTAGAATTTTCTAACTTTTGTTGCCTGGGAGTGTGTGGATCATTGAGCAAGGGCTTAGCAGTGAGAGCAGGAAAGTTCTAGAGCCATAGAGGAGTCCTTCTATGGCCATATGTGTGATCACAGTGAATGGACAGTAAATCCCATGTGTCTCTAAGAGACACACAGACATCCCCCTTAAATGACATGCAAAAAATGGCTGAGGCCGCCTATGTTCCATGTTGAATTAAACACAGTTAGCAAGTCTGTTGACCCCACTCGAAAGTCATCTTGAGTTGCTTTAATTGTTGGCAATGGAGCTGAATGATGGGCAAAAAGAGCACACAGGATCTGGACCTGGATTGCAGCCCCTGATTCTCCACATCAGTTTCAATTTATCTCCGAAGACTCATTAACGCAGAGTACTTAGGGGTTGTCAGTTCTAGAAAGAAGGATTATAGAAACCAGAAAACATCTCCAGCTGATGTCATCAGCATCTTTATTCCTCAATGAGATTTTAGTTACAGTTTTCTAAAACATTTTCTCTCTTGGTCCTGGGAAATCTGAATTCTTCAGTGCCGTAATTGCTGTTAAAAGGTATTGAATGAGAAGTTCCACTGTGCTGAGAAGTTCTCCATGTTTCGGTTGAGATTAGGCATGTGTTCCCTGGATCAGACCGTTGTCAGGAAGCAAGTGATGGCAGTGACATTCAAGTCGCATGGCTACCCTTGTCCTCTTATGGGGCATAGGGCGAATAGGAAGCAAAGAGCCTAGAAAGGCAGCAGTCTAGGCTTTGTTCCGTGGTAAGCTCTCTTCACATTCAGACACAAGACCTGTATTCATCTGCACACTGCTCAGTGAGTGAAGGCTGGGGAACATAGGTCCTTGGATCCTAGCAGCACAGTGGCCACGTTTCTCCATAGTGACTGTGTTTCGCAATATCCACTGTTGTTGTTTACTCACTAAGTCGTGTCCAGCTCTTTTGTAATCACATGGACTATAGCCCATCAAGTTCTTCTGTTCATGGAATTTCTCAGGGAAAGATACTGCAGTGGGTTGCCATTTCCTTCTCCAGGGGATCTTCCCAACCCAGGAGTCGGACCCTTGTCTCCTGCATTGGCAGGCAGATTCTTTACAACTGAGCCACCAGGAAAGCCCTCAGTATCCATTAGACTCATCAAAACAGGTACAAAGTAGGCAGTGCAGTGAGCAAGGAACAGCTAGCAAACTGTGAAAGAGAGTAATTATTAATAAATAACCACTGGTGTGGACTGTTGTCTTCTAGAAATCAAAACCTTTAGGACTGGGAGATATTTTCCTGATACAGGGAAAGAGAAATGGGAAGGCTCACTCCCTAAGGGGTCATAGCATTCCCATGAGATCTCTGGGTTACAACAAAGGCACTAGAGTTCTATTCTACTCTCTGCGTATCCTATCAGCAGAGGGTAAGGAAGTGGTACATCAATAGTACTTTGTTTGCTATACGTATGGGTACTGTCAGCTGAACTGGATGTACAGTGGGCAAGAATTCAAAGAATCAATGGATACAATAACACTACTCTACAGTCTGAGACTTCTCCAAGCCTCACAAAGAGGAGGACAATTTAGAGATTCAGCTGGCTTAGCCAGCCCTACCATTTTATAGTCTGCATTTTCTAGAGTTTTAACAGTCCCAGGGAATTTCTCCTGTATGGCTTTGGTCCTTGAACATGATGATCTGGCCTGAAAGTAGCAATAGTTGCTTTCATATAATATTCCCTCTAACATAGAACTGATGACAAGACTTTTTATGTCAGTGACATTGATAAATCCTACTATTCTAGAATAGTCACTGTGGATGTGTATGAAAAACAAGGATAAATGAATGGAAGAAATATTCAATTTATCACATCAGACTCCTCAAAAATCTAGCTAATATATCTTGACCACGATTTTTAAGCCAAGATTCAATCGGTTTTAAGAATAACAAACATGCTATATGTCTGATTTGTCTTCAGACTCATATCATCATTTCCAGAGTTTTCCACTACAGAGATTTATGCTGTCATTGGATCTAATTATGAATTAGTGATTGATTCATTTAGGGAATAACTCAACCAAATGGCAGTGGATTGAAAAATGAGCAGGCCCTGAAGGGACACATGGGCAGAGATAACTAATTCTGTCTGCTGATGGGAATCAGCCCAGGTCATTCAGAAAATAGCCCTGAATGGAACAAATTATTCATCTTCCATCCACAGTGAGTGGCTTTCTCAGCCCTGCACTACTGACATCAATTAACCCTGTGGCATTCTTCAGTTATTTGAAATCTCCAGGCTCACCCCATCCTTCTAAGGGAGCTATCCAGAACTTTTCTAATTTGTTTTGGTTTCTTTGCAAAGATTTGACACTCACCAATTTTACTATTTTTCGCTTTTCATTGTTAAGCGTACTCTGTTCATCTCATGCATATTATTTGTATACTGTCAATCCTTGATATATCTTGATATTTTAGGCCTTCAGAGAATTATTGAGATACCCTGGTTTAAGAGCTGCATTTGTTTAGTGATGTAAATGGTTGTATTAAAGATATGTTCATTATGCATAAAGGTTGACTTTACCGAAAGGTCTGCAAGAAATAGCCCACATAGAACCATCTCTTGCTCTGTCACCTCATTCTTTCCAGAGACTACTATATGTGTATATGTGTGGCGGGGGGGTATTGTGGAGAGATCCTCAGAGGGTAAATGATTCCATTTACATTTCTTTGATTAGCAATAGCTGCATTCCTACTGTGAGCCCCCAGCTACACTGAGATTAGCTTTTGTGGGCAGCCATGTATCAGGGATTTTGCTTCAGAACCCCTTCATGAGAGCTGACTACATTCCTTTTCAAATACTTACTGAGGGAGGCATACTTAAGAGTGAATTGTAACCTTTTCAAAATTGACATTTCAAGGGAAACAGATACTGAGTGGTGGGAGGAGGAGGCGGTGGTAGAAGAGGCAGTTTTATAACTAGAGGAAAAGACATGTCAGAAGGAGCCCTTGCTCCTGGTCAACCTGCCAAGTCATCCCCTGAGGTGATCCCCTCCTTTTCTGCTTGGTACACCTGCCACTTGCTCCTCTTTGGAATGGGCTGGGATTTGATGCTAGTTAGAGGGATTTATCGGAGAAGGCAATGGCACCCCTCTCCAGTACTCTTGTCTGGAAAATCCCATGGGCAGAGGAGCCTGGTAGGCTGCAGTCGCTGAGAGTTGGACACAACTGAGTGACTTCACTTTCACTTTCATGCCTTGGAGAAGGAAATGGCAACCCACTCCAGTGTTCTTGCCTGGAGAATCCCAGGGATGACAGAGCCTGGTGGGCTACCATCTATGGGGTCGCACAGAGTCAGACATGACTGAAGCGACTTAAGCAGCAGCAGCAGCAGCAGCAGAATGATTTATGGGCTCCCCAGGTGGCACTAGTGGTAAAGAGCCTGCCTGCCAATGCAGGAGACATAAGAGACGCAGCTTCGACCCCTGGATTGGGAAGATTCCCTGGAGGAGGGCATGCCAACCCACTCCAGTATTCTTGCCTGGAAAATCCCATGGACAGAGGGCAATGGTCCACAGGATCACACAGAGTGGGACACGATTGAAGTGGCTTAACACACAGCACGCACACAGAGGGATTTATATCAAAAGTTTCATTGGAAGAGCTCCTCCATCTTGACCATATAAATAATTGAAAGTTATATTTAATCTATCTTCCAGCCCGTGTTTTCTTCTTTATTCTTATATATCTCACTTCATTCCAAAAGGGATTTGAAGCATCTCCTAAAAATATTAGTTTTATCACTACATGAATTTGTTGTGATATTTGTTGGAATATTTGGCTGGAGAGAGGACATGAATTTGTTGGAATATTTGGTTGAAATATCTGTTGGACTATTTAGTTGGAGAGAGGATATGAGTAGGAAAAGAAAACAGCACCAAGCTCAAATTTTTTTCTGCCATTTTTCCTTCCAGTGTAGTTACATGCCTGGTTGTGTGGTCATTGCTTCCAGTCATCAAAGCAAAAGGAAAATATCAACAGTTATAAAGTGTACACAGTATGGTGGATAAAATAAACTCGGATGTCCGAAGTACAATCTCCACAAAGGAATCTCTCCCATAACATCTTCAGGAGTCAGTATGTAACACAATAGACAGCAATTACAAGAGCATTTGCTCCTGTCTAACTGCAGTAGAGAATTTCATAAACCCTTTCCTTATAATGTGTGTTCATGAGCTTCCCAGGTGGCGCAGTTGGTAAAGAATCTGTCTTCAATACAGGAGACACAAGAGACACCGGGTCAGTCCCTGGGTCAGGAAGATCCCCTGGAGGAGGAAATGGCAACCCACTCCAGCATTCTTGTTTGGATAATCCCACGGACAGAAGAGCCTAGTGGGATAGAGTCCATGTGATCGCAATGAGTTGGACATGCTGAGCATGAGCACACATGTGTACATTTGACCAAATAGTATCTTTACAAAATAACAGTGGTGATATACTATCCCATTTGAAACAGCAAGGTAAGATTTTTGAATCTGTGACTCTTCTGAACATTTCAGGGTACATAATCCCTATATAGTTAGCAGATCAATTACTATGTATTTGGGATTTAATTCACTGACCCTCAGTTTTCTTTCCTATATTTCAAATTTTTTGGCAAATGCTATGGACAGGTTAAGAACTCATGTTTTAGATGATGTATTAATATGTGTACCTCTCCAATCCAGTCAGGATCCAAAAATAAACATTAGTCAGAAGTGTTCATGCTTCAAGTATGAAACTGCTTCAGAAATGTCAAGAGTATAATGAATCCTCAGGATTCTTGCTGGGTCTGAGACTTCACTTGATGATATCAATATGAAATTGGTTGTTTATGAAGGATTTAACAAAGGGATTTTCGGTGGTGGTGCTGGAGTATGTATGCATTCGTGTGTTAGTGAGGAAAATAAATCTATTGTTTCTTGGCCATTATATCTATCTCTGTGATTTTATGAAAAGAAGAAAACAACTGGATTAAATCAAATGGATTTTAAAGCCAAGATAAAGACCCTTCCTGAATCCCACACTTCTCGTCCAAGAGGTTATGGAACTGCACCTACGGCTTCTCCTCCTTCTCCTTGGACTAACATCTCTCTCCCCATATCTCATCTCTCTCTCTGTATAATGTGTATATATAGATATATGAATAAATGTAAATATTTTTCATAGAATAAATGTAACATGGAAAGTTTCCATAAGGGCTCTATAATGCCAGTGTTACTGTTCCTGTAGTGGACTTTTGGTTGCCTCCCTGGCTTCTAATCTATACCATCACTCTTCCTCTGTAGCATCCATATTGTTGGAGTGATACTGACCTACTGATACCTCTCTCTCTCTCCTTTTCTCTCTCTCCCATAGCTCATTCCCCTGGAGCATCTTATAATAAAAGGGCACTTAGGCCCTATTGAAAGCAGACCTAAGGGATGCCAGTAACAAGCTCCTGGTGACCATCCTAGTCAAAAGATGATAATGTCTGTGAAGGCTGACCATCTTAATTTCTCAGTTATGGGGCCAGTACATTCCATGTGGTCTACGCCAGTTTGAGTTGGCTTTTCTGTTATTTGCAACCAAAACCTTTGTAGTTTGTACACTGATTGTTCAGCATACTCCAGGAACAAAGAGTCAGTAAGTCATAGATAGAGTGCTTACATTTTTTATCATTTTATTCCAATGGTAGATACTGTCTTTCCAATTTTCAGATAAGAAAAACAAGGTATGTAGAAGCTGAGTAATTTGACCAAAGTCACAGTGGCAGTGAAAGAATTTTAGAACCAGGGCTGTCTGATAGTGAGACATTCTGCTTGACCAGCAGGTCTAACCTAGTTCTTTATCACACGCAACTAAACACACTCCAACAGGCTACCTGGAGTTGAGTGCAATCCCTGGCCCGTTTCTGAATTCAACCCTTTTCTCTCCTGTTCAAGAAAGCAAATCAGGATGCACTGAGAGTGGAATTCTTACATGATCACCTTGAAGTGTCTTTAATTTAAAAGGAAAAAAAAAACATTACCCAAAACCCACTAAGACCTTTGGCAGTTGAACTTCAAATTATTCTAGACAAATCTTACCTACATGGTCCTCCTTTCTACCTTCTGCGTGAGTGCTAAGTTGCTTCAGTCGCGTCTGACTCTTTGCGACCCACGGACTGTAGCCCGCTAGGCTCCTCTGTCCATGGGATTCTCCAGGCAAGAATACTGGAGTGGTTTGCCATGCCCTCTTCCAGGGGATCTCCCCTACCCAGGGATTGAACTCAGGCCCCTTCGTTTCCTGCACTGCAGGCGGATTCTTTATCACTGAGCCACCAGGCAAGCCCTTCCTGTCTCCTACTATAAAGTAGACACATCCTTTTATACTTTTAGCACCAGCTGGAGGGATAATGAGATTTATAAGTCGTGTACAGAATAAGCACTGGAGTCAGAACCGTCAAGCTGAGTTCTTCATGTTTTCACGTGAAGCAAACAATCTCTAGTACCTTGGTCATGATGCTAGAAGCTTCCTCTACAAGTTCTAGCAGCAACCAGTCTGGGTTTCACCTGGCTGGGCCGTAGTCCTGCTCTGATGACATTGCACTCACAAGTTTGCTTTTATTAACTGCATCGACTACAATAAAGTCACAGAATTTAGGACTGCAAAAAATGGAACAATACTGGAAAGAATTGAGCAATGAAATGGGGGGAAGGAATGATTAGGCATGTTGAAGGGAACCAATTACTCTTGTACAGGACATGCCTCTTAAATGTGAGCTGCAGTAACCAACCCCCTATCCACACCCACAGCTCACCAAACACCTGACAGTTCTTCATGTCCCTTTAGTAAGTCATGAATATTGGGTGATTGTGAACAATAAGTGCCTTTTGTCTTTCCATCTCTTTCTGTTTTCAGTCACCATACTCAATCTAACATATCTCATACTGTGGTCCTTATGTATCTCTCCTCAAAGCATCATATGAATTCCGTCCATGCTTCTTTCTTGCTATTTCTTTCCATACTTAAAATAGCCTTAGTTGCTCCTTCCTTGTACCTCCCCAGGCCGTTGGATCTTTTTTACTTATTTATTTATTTTTAAGTGAAGGATAATTACTTTACAATATTGGTTTGACTTCTACACTATTGATTTGACTTCAACATGGATTAGCCATCCGTGTATATATGTCCCCTCCCTCTGGAACCTCCCTCTCCCCTCCCATCCTTTCCCAGCCCTCTAGGTTGTTACAGAGCCCTGCCACTGGGTCTTTTATTTTTAATTTTTTAATCGCAGTGGCAGCACTCTCACCATGTACTGTAAGGAGGTAATCACACATCAGTTTCCCAGCAATCTCAGGCTCCTCAAGGACAGGCATCTTGAACTTCTGCACCCCCAGCCCACTGAATGATGCAGACTAGGTGCATGTGTGTGTGCTCAGTCACTCGGTCGTGTCGGACTCTCTGTGACCCCATGGACTATAGCCTTCCAGGCTCCTCTGTCCATGGGATTCTCCAGGCAAGAATACTGGAGTGGGTAGCCTTTCCCTTCTGTAGGGTATCTTCCCAACTCAGGGACTGAACCCATTTTCCCTGCGTTGGCAAGTGGATTCTTTACCACTGAGCCATCGACACAATCCACAAAGTAGGTGGTGTAATACTTTTTTCCTGAGTAAAGCAATACAAGAATAAAAGCACCCACCGTGTGGTTTAAGATGCACTGACATAGAGATGATGTGAAGTTAATGACTGGCTGATGGTGTTTTTCTCCCAGCACCCTGCTCAGATGGTGCCTGGTCTGATTGCAGAGGAACAACAGATTGAAGGAAAATGGCCAGACTCTGGACCGCTGGGGATGTGCATCGCTGCCCACCTTCCTGGGGGAGATGCTGCTCTCAGCTGCACAATCACGCTCCCCCTTGGAAGTCTGGATGAGCCCCAGGTGCTGCGCTTCCTGCCAAGTGTCATCATGACCGCCCTGTCCTCTCAGATGACAGTAATGAAGCAGGAACTTAATATACCTCACCTCCGCATGTCTGGGGAAACTCTCTGTATTTAGCATTTACTTGTGAGCCCCCATGGACACGTTCTTCTGTCTCTGGCATCTGTTCTTTGGTTAAAGCCCCTGGTGTGATGCTTTCTATCGTGATCTCTGCTTGGCTTAGCTCTATTAGGCTCTGGGTTTTTTTAGTGACATCCGTGAGAAATGAGATGATCGTCTTGCATGTACCTTGTCATCACACTGATTATGACTGTGAGCTGAAAGTGAAGGTGAGCCTCGTGGCACCCGGAGGTGACATCAAAGCCTGGCAGAAAGACAGAGCTGTTCACCCATGCCAAGGCTATGATCTGGTTCTGCCAGGCATCCCCTGCTTAACCACCCAGACTGAGGCTCTGTGCCTTCATGATCCAGTCCAAAGTGTAATGTCTATATTTGTACTGGAGCCCCAAGGGGGGAAAGCTGCAGTATAATAAATGTGTGCTTTGCTAGCTACAGCATAATAAACATGATGCTCTAATTATCCATGTTTTCATAGAGCTAGGAAGCTAATCTCTTGAAGAATTAGTGTCCCTGGCAGACAGGCTCAGCATTTTGCATTGGTTTTGTGATGATACATAGCTTTGTAGGGTGTGTGTTTATGTCAGCATTTCAGCATCTCCAGATAGGCACCATATTGGAACTATTTTGGTCCTGAGTCCAATTAGAAGTCTATAGATTGTAATAAGGTTTCCCTGGTGGCTCAGAGGGTAAAGCGTCTGTCTGCAATGCAGGAAACCCAGGTTCGATCCCTGGTTTGGGAAGATCCCCTGGAGAAGGAAGTGACAGCCCACTCCAGTATTCTTGCCTGGAGAATCTCATGGGCAGAGGAGCCTAGTGGGCTACAGTCCATGGGTTCGCAAAGAGTCGGACACGACTGAGTGACTTCACTTACTCACTTACTAGGGGCTCAGTGGTAAAGAATCTGCCTGCAATTATGGAGATGCAGGAGATGCGGGTTCAATCCTTGGGTCAGGAAGATTCCCTGATGAGGACATGGCAACCCACTCCAGTATTTCTTGCCTGGAGAATTCCAGGACAGAGGAGCCTGGCAGGCTACAGTCCATGGAGTCACAAAGAGTTAGACACACATGGCTGTAATCCCCTGGTGATCTGGTTCTGCCTTTCAGTGCCATTCCATGAGAAAGTTCACTAAAGCAGCCTGAGATGGTGGGAGCTCCCCATTGGCTTCTCACATCTCCTCCTCATTCTAGGCAGTGTCCAGGCTGATGAAGGTAGTGAGATTTGAGGGCCTGTGTATGAAAAATCCTCCTCTACATCCCATATTGCTGTTGGACTTCATTATTTACTTTCCAGCATGGATGAGTTAGCATTTTGAATCTAGGAAATATCACCTTGTGGAATATTAATTTTTTTATTCTTTTGACAAATCATTCAGAGTCTGACCTGTGTCACTAACTCTTCTAGCTATCTTGGATACAACAGTTGGCTAAACAAAAACCTCTGATGTTCTAAGTGGGGGAGAGAGAAAATAAATCAAATAAATACATATAATATATAATTTTGGAATGCAAAAAGTGTACCACAGAAGAAAAGAAACAGGAAACAAAAGGGGAGTTTAGGCAGGGAGCTGTAATTTATAGTTTGTTTGGGAAAGTCTTCCCAGAAAATGTGACTTTACTTACTCCTAGTTCAAGTGTGATTATCTCAAGGGGAAAAAGGTAAAAAGATGGACTCTTCACCTGTAATAATTAAAGCTGTTAACAATTGATATCTTTAGGAGAGTATGTATAGCACTGCCCAGCTTCAGTGGAACAAACTGGAGAAATTAGGCTGGAATTCCATATGGTGACAGCCCTCTCCAAATTCTCCTATTTTATCATATGACTTGGAGTCACCTTAGTGCCTGAGTCAGGGGCCCTGATGCGGTCATCTTTAGATTCTACCTCCCAAACCAGTTTCAGGTACTTGGGTGGGGAGAATCAGTCTCCGAGGAACATCAGTACCTTTGGGGGACAGAGTTTCTCCATTTTGAAACCTCAGTTAAAGCTCTGCCTTCTCCCCACTGCTTCCTTCCTTTATAGATGATTTTTTTTTTAAGGAGATGCGGGTTCAATCCCTGGGTCAGGAAGATTCCCTGATGAGGACATGGCAACCCACTCCAGTATTTCTTGCCTGGAGAATTCCAGGGACAGAGGAGCCTGGCAGGCTACAGTCCATGGAGTCACAAAGAGTTAGACACACATGGCTGTAATCCCCTGGTGATCTGGTTCTGCCTTTCAGTGCCATTCCATGAGAAAGTTCACTAAAGCAGCCTGAGATGGTGGGAGCTCCCCATTGGCTTCTCACATCTCCTCCTCATTCTAGGCAGTGTCCAGGCTGATGGAGGTAGTGAGATTTGAGGGCCTGTGTATGAAAAATCCTCCTCTACATCCCATATTGCTGTTGGACTTCATTATTTACTTTCCAGCATGGATGAGTTAGCATTTTGAATCTAGGAAATATCACCTTGTGGAATATTAATTTTTTTATTCTTTTGACAAATCATTCAGAGTCTGACCTGTGTCACTAACTCTTCTAGCTATCTTGGATACAACAGTTGGCTAAACAAAAACCTCTGATGTTCTAAGTGGGGGAGAGAGAAAATAAATCAAATAAATACATATAATATATAATTTTGGAATGCAAAAAGTGTACCACAGAAGAAAAGAAACAGGAAACAAAAGGGGAGTTTAGGCAGGGAGCTGTAATTTATAGTTTGTTTGGGAAAGTCTTCCCAGAAAATGTGACTTTACTTACTCCTAGTTCAAGTGTGATTATCTCAAGGGGAAAAAGGTAAAAAGATGGACTCTTCACCTGTAATAATTAAAGCTGTTAACAATTGATATCTTTAGGAGAGTATGTATAGCACTGCCCAGCTTCAGTGGAACAAACTGGAGAAATTAGGCTGGAATTCCATATGGTGACAGCCCTCTCCAAATTCTCCTATTTTATCATATGACTTGGAGTCACCTTAGTGCCTGAGTCAGGGGCCCTGATGCGGTCATCTTTAGATTCTACCTCCCAAACCAGTTTCAGGCACTTGGGTGGGGAGAATCAGTCTCCGAGGAACATCAGTACCTTTGGGGGACAGAGTTTCTCCATTTTGAAACCTCAGTTAAAGCTCTGCCTTCTCCCCACTGCTTCCTTCCTTTATAGATGATTTTTTTTTTGGAGTGTCTTTAACTTTTAATTGTTCTCCCTTTACTTTGAGACCCTGATCATTACTTATAAAGACGGGAAAAGTCCACAGGTATAAATTGGTAGTTCACATTATATTCCTAGAAATCTTATTTATGCCTAGATTTTTAAAATATTTATTTTATTGATATATAGTTGTGGGACTTCCCTGGGACATTTCCAGTGCAGGTGGCACAGGATCAATCCCTGGTCAGGGAGCCAAGACACCACATGCTTCACAGTCAAAAAACCAAAGCATAAAACAGAAGCAATATTGTAATGACTTCAGTGAAGACTTTAAAGATGGTCCACACCAATAAAAATTTTTTTTAAGAAAAATAATTGATTACTAATCTTGTGTTAATTTCTGCTGTACAGTAGTGATTCAGCTGTATATATACATGTATATATATACATGTATATTCTCTTTCATATTCTCTTCCATTATGGTCTATTATAAGATGTTGAATATAGTTCCCTGTGCCATTCAGTAGGAACTTGTTCTTTATCTATTCTCTATAAAATAGCTGGCATCCTAATCTCATACTCCCAATCCATCTTTCCCCCACCCCCTCTTCCTTATGCCTAAATTTTTGAAGTCTTTTCTCTCTGGACTCTGCACAAACAGGACTCCACTATGAAACCATGGAAAACAAAGTTATGATAATAGTTATTCTGCAGTATCATCTAAATTTACAAGGTTTTAGACACGAAAGAAAGGTGGCAGATTGAAAGTGAGAATAGGGGTGCACTGGAGAATGAGGGGTCCACAGAGGGTCATGCTGGCCTCCTGGCAATGCTGGTCCCTGCCTTCAGGTGCATCATTGTTGCCATGGCAACTTCATGGAAATAAGGAAGGTGGGCGGAGCTTGGTCCCAGCTCCTGAGTTTTCTGGACTCTCGTTATCCTCTGATGACTTTCTTGCCTTGGATCTGCCACTCTTTATTAAAGATGAAAGCTTTTCTCCCTTAGAAGACTGATTCCAATGTCTGTTCAAACGGGTGCCTCAGGATACCTAGCTCTGAGCTAAACAGTAACCGAATGTGGAAAGAATTTCTTCCTTTGAAGGTTAGTGAGTGATGAAACACTGGATGAAGATTAAGAACAGCCAACAGGGACACTAGTGAATAGAACAGCTCCCCCTCTGGCAGAACTCTGTAGTGCAACTTCTCTTTCACAATTTGGATGTTGCTGAGTTATGAAATCACCCAACCCACGTTTCATTTGCTGCTGCTGCTGCTGCTGCTGCTGCTGCTGCTGCTGCTAAGTCGCTTCAGTCGTGTCCGACTCTGTGCGACCCCATAGACAGTAGCCCACCCGGCTCTCCCGTCCCTGGGATTCTCCAGGCAAGAACACTGGAGTGGGTTGCCATTTCTTTCTCCAATGCATGAAAGTGAAAAGTGAGAGTGAAGTCTCTCAGTCGTGTCCAAATCTTAGCGACCCCATGGACTGCAGCCCATACTTCATTTAGTGGCTGGTAACTGTATCACTTTGGGCTTCCCTGGTGGCTCAGCAGTGAAAGAATTTGCCTGCAATGCAGGAGACCTGGGTTTGATCCCTGGTTCAGAAAGCCCAACTACTGGATTTCCTGGAGTAGGAAATGGCTACTCACTCCAGTATTCTTACCCACAGACAGAGGAGCCTGGTCAGTTACAGTCTATGGGGTCTCAAAATTCGGACACGACTGAGTGACTGAATGACAATAACAACAGAATTACCTGGAGGGCTTGCTAACATGGGGTGCTGGGCCCCACTCCAGTATTAAGTGGATGTTTCTTTTTCTAACAGAAGTTGGAAAATGTTCCGTCTATTGACACTGTGTCTCCTGGACCACACTTTGAGAACTTCTGGTTCAACAGATGCCCGTTTTCCACTTCCACGTGGCTGTCACTCCTTCGTCAGGAAAATGCTTCTTTCTTTGTGGCAGAAATGTAGTAACATTCCGTTTGTTGTTTCTTTCTATGTTTTCTGATTTTTCTGAAAGTACCACAGAATGGTCCCAAAGGAAATATTTATAAGCAGCTTCTTGTGAAACACAGCTAGACAAATAACATTCTGCTCATTGCAGCTGTATATTGAAATTCAAACTGATTTCTGTGTATGCTTTGTTTATGAGTAGCATTATTTATAAAACTTGGAATCGGGCTGTCTTTGTGGAGTCATTATAACCATTCAGCTAACACCAAGTGATTCCTCTTTGCATCCAAAACTGACAGAGCTCACAGATGAACACTGAGTTAAATCCACACACTTCTCATCCTACTGAAGCTCCAGTATTGTGTGCATCACTCATCTACGTGTCTTACAATATATGTCATATGTATAAATACATGTGTGTGCGTGAGTGGTCAATCGCTCAGTTGTATTCACTCTTTGCAACCCCATGCATTATAACTCACCAGGCTGCTGTCCATGGAATTTCCCAGGCAAGAATACTGGAGTGGGTTGCCATTTCCTTCTCCAGGGGATCTTCCTGAATGGATTGAACCCACATCTCCTGCTTGGCAGGTGGGTTCTTTAACACTGAGCCACCTGGGGAGCCCACCTTATTCCTTTACTTTAGAATAAATTCTGAGTGGGGCACATTTCGGATGAAGACAAAATGCTAATACTTCCTGGCAGTCAGACTTAGAAGGAACTCATTTTGTAATTGATTGTCGTTTAACTGAACAGTGGCTGCTCCCGAATTTCTTGATAAGTGGGAGCCCGGGACAACAATCTAGTTAGAAGAAAGAGATAAACAATTTGCTCTGAAGTTGTGTTTGTTAAGTAAATATGCTGACTTTACTTAAGGTGTACTGGCAAAGTTTTCTTTTTCTTAAGACAACTTTGTGTTTTATATGGTTTTTTCTCCACCTACACACGTCTCTCTTTATTTTGCCTAGAAGAGGAAACCCAATAGAAGTTCTTGGGGTTCTAAACCACTTCACCCTTGTTGCTGCCACTGTTGTAAAGTGCCCAGCATTTCTTTAATGTACTAATAAGTATTAAAAAGCAGAGACATCACTTTACTGACAAAGGTCCATATCATCAAAGCTATGGTTCTCCAGTATTCATGTACGGATGTGAGAGCTGAACCATAAAGAAGGCTGAGTGCTGAAGAATTGATGCTTTTGAGCTGTGGTGCTAGAGAACACCCTTAAGAGTCCCTTGGACTGCAGGGAGATCAAAACAGTCAATCCTAAAGGAAATCAACCCTGAATATTCATTGGAAGGACTGATGCTGAAGCTGAAACTCTAATACTTTGGCCACCTGATGCGAAGAGCTAACTCATTGAAAAAAACCTGATGCTGGGAAAGATTGAAGGCAGGAGAAGAAGGGGGCAACAGAAGATGAGATGGCTGGATGGCATCACTGACTCAATGGCCATGAATTTGAACAAACTCCGGAAGATGGTGAAGGACAGGGAAGTCTGGTGTGCTACACTCCACTGGGTCACAAAAAAAGTCAGACACAATGTAGCGACTGAACACAACATAGCAACAAAAGCAGAGTGATTTTAAAACATTTCAGTAAGAAACAAAGTATTCCCAGGAGGATTCTCCTTTTCTTAGTTTGGTTTCATTACTCCTGGCCACTTCTCCTTAACTGCATCTTGTATTTGTTATACCTAGACATTCTCTCAAAAGTTTCCCTATTGTATATTTTTCATCCAACAGTTCTCAATCAGCAGTTCCTTTGCACGTTAGCGTGTAGTTTCATAGAGCTCAATTGACCCTTGAACTCTTGGGTTTGAACTGTGTGGGTTCACTTATAGGTGGATTTATTTTCAATAGATACTACAGTACTGCCTGATCCCATGGGCAGGGGTCTTGGAACCAATCCTCCTTGGATACTGAGGAACAACTGTAGGTAAGACTGTTTTTAAGACTCTCGGAAGATACGTTCTGTTTGAAAATGTATAAGAGCCTTGCCACTTATGCAGTGAAGATGGTGACTTTTGAGAGCTGACTTCTGCTTTCTGGGGCCCCTTTGATCAGGCTGCTTTTGAAAGATACTCAGGAAGTGCAGGATAATTTTCACTCTTAGACACAACCTCAGAGAAGCCAAGTTCAAGGACAGAGCAGTGTGGTCTTTTTGCTGCCCCTAGTAGTGATGACAACTGTGATTATAGCCCAGCATCCCTGAGTCCAGGGTCTGCCAGGAGTCACCTCCCCTGATGGAGAGCAGGTGTCAGAGCACCAGGGGAAGGGGCAGGAAAACAGAGCCCCTAGGAACTTCAGGAAATTGTAGATCTGGCTTGATCCTTAAACATGTCATTGGCAAAGGTAGTTCTTGTTATGATGTAGCCTAATAGTTGGGTTGTTTTTTTGTTTGTTTGTTTGTTTGTTTCTGATAAAATAAATCTTAAACAGAGTTCCAAAAGAAAGTGGTTTCAGAGTGTGTATTGCTATAAATTCACATTACTAATTTTCAGCCATAAAACGGATACTGTTGGAGTTCATGTTTTAGGAGGATTTTTCTGTAAGTGACAAATTTCATATATTTCAAAGCACTAACTATAATTTTAGCCTCTGTAGTCTCAGTTAAAATTACTGTTGTTTTCTGTCTTTTTGTGCCAACAATATGTTCCTCTACATGCCATAGCACATTTTCTGTGAAGAGTTTTTCCTACTACCTCTATTCTAGTAGATCTCTGATTATATTAATTTTGAAAGATTGAAATGATGCATATTATATTTAAGCCAGTAATGAAATAGACAGCAGCATCTCTTTAACCACTTTAGCCATACCCTCTTTCATTTTCCGCTTACTATTGTGCATATTAAATATTTGTTCATCTACTCCCACTATATCCACCAAGCACCCAGAGCACTGTGGGTCCTCCTGAGAGACACTCAGTGGATGTTCACAAATGATGTCCTTGTTCTTTCTAGCTACTGACTTCTGTGTCTGTGTGCTAAACTGTGTACCTCATTCTTACATTGGTTCCAAAACTATCCAAACTGATCACTAATTCCTTTTGAGCTTGCATGCAATTAGCAACATCACTTTACAAATGTGACATTCTGAAGAATTAATTTATTGAATGATAACTCAGTAGGAACAATTGAATCATCAAAGATAAAGTTTGAGAACAGCAAAATGTAAATATCCCAAACTGAAGGAAAGCTAAAGGCTTTACTTGAAACATCTAAAGAGTCCATTGTAAAACTGGCAGAAAACAACCGTAAGCATTCATTTCAGCTTTTCTACAGTATGAAACTGGCCTATTGTCATACTCTCCCCATAAATCAAGAAGATAAGAGGTATATTATGTGCAGATATTAAAAAAGATTCAAAGGATTTCTTTTGATCAATCACAGAAAAACGTTAAACAACCTGAATACTTTTTCAAATTTTTTAAAAATTAGGATTCTAATGTATGTTATATGTGTCAATCACATTCAAAAGAAAAGGCAACAAATGGTCTATACATTGCTTCATTTTGTGTTAGTAAATGTGTCAGCTTTTAGTTAAGAACTATAAACCATATTATTATGTATATAACAACTGCTCAGTTCAGTCAGTTCTGTTGCTCGGTCGTGTTTGACTGCTTGTGACCCTGTGAACTACAGCACGCCAGGCCTCCCTGTCCATCACCAGCCCCCAGAGTTCACTCAGACTCATGTCCATTGAGTCGGTGATGCCATCCAACCATCTCATCCTCTGTTGTCTCCTTCTCTTCCTGCCTTCAATCTTTCCCAGAATCAGTGTCTTTTCAAATGAGTCAGTTCTTCGCATCAGGTGGCCAAAGTATTGGAGTTTCAGCTTCAGCATAAGTCTTTCCAATGAATATTCATAACAATTGTTAAAGGCTTTAACATTTTTTTATCAAATTATTCATTTATAACTTTGTTTTATATACACATATAAATATGTATGTATAATCTATAAATGAATATATGACATTTGTATGATATATATGTACAATATATATAAAATATATATGTATAATACATACATTTATCTCTTGCCTGATTCCTAATTCCTGCTCTCAAAAGGAAAGTTTATAAGTCTTCTAATTCTTTCTTTTGGTGTTTATTTCCAAATCAGTCAGTAACATGCTTGAGCTACTTCTGGCTGGATTTTTTTTAGCTTTATGCAATTAGCAATTAATATCCATGATAAAAAAGGGGGTTTAGTATTTTTCATTTTCTCCCATCACTCTCAACCTAATCCTCACCTGCATAATTACCTCTAACCATTTGCCAATTGTTAGAAATCAATCTTTTGATGGATCATTATTCAGTGTCTACATCATTATATAAGCACTATTCATAACTGAACCATGGGGTTAGATTTAGATTTAGATTTCCATTCTTAAAATCTCATCTTTTTGCTGATAAATTTTCAACATATCTGTCTCTAACTCCCCAACTTTCCTTCGTAGTGTAAATCCATCAATATGTTTTAAATGTTGGCTATTCTATCACATTTATCTTGGAGGCAACTCTTTCAAAACCTCCAGCCTAGGTGTTCTCTGGGTTTTCTCTTCTGCTATCATTTGAAGAGACCCCTCAACCATCAATTTGAGTGTTTGGGGTTTTTTTATCTTTTTTCTATATGAAATCTATTGTCTAAATGTCTGTAATATTTTTGTTTATTCTTTTTTATGGGAGAGCACTTCCTCCAGTAGTTTCCTGAAAAGCAGAGAGCAGGAAGTTATCATATATATATATATATATATATATATGCTGCTGCTGCTAAGTCACTTGTCGGGTCTGACTCTGTGTGACCCTGTAGATGGCAGCCCACCAGGCTCCCCCGTCCTGGGATTCTCCAGGCAAGAACACTGGAGTAGGTTGCCATTTCCTTCTCCAGTGCATAAAAGTGAAAAATGAAAGTGAATTCACTCAGTCATGTCCAATTCTTAGCGACCCCATGGACTGCAGCCTACCAGGCTCCTCCACCCATGGGATTCTCCAGGCAAGACTACCAGAGTGGGTTGCCATTGCCTTCTCCATATGTATATATATGTGCATATATATATATATATATATATATATATATATAGAGAGAGAGAGAGAGAGAGAGAGAGAGATTGGGGAAGGAAATGGCAACCCACTCCAGTATTCTTGCCTGGAGAACCCTATGGACAGAGGAGCTTAGCAGGCTACAGTCCATAGGGTCACAAAGAGACAGACACAACTGAAGTGACTTAGAATATATATAGATGCAGGTGTGTATGTGTGTGTGTGTGTGTGTGTGTGTGCTTCCCAGATGGCACTAATGGTAAGGAACCTGCCTGTCAATGCAGGAGACGTAAGAGACACAGGTTCAATCCCCAGGTTGGGAAGATTTCCTTGAGGAGGGCATGGAAACCCACTCTAGTATTCTTGCCTGGAGAATCCCATAGACAGAGGATCCTGGTGGGCTATCTCCATAGGGTTGCAAAGAGTCAGACACAACTGAAACAACTGAGCACATACACACACATGTGTGTATTTTATGTATGTATAATTATATATAAATGTGTGCTCAGTCACTCATTTGTGTTTGACTCTCTCTCTCTCTCTCTATATATATATATATACATATATACATACATATATATGTATATTCAAATGCTACCTAACCTTTAAAGGAATTCCTTTCATTTATGACACCATGAATGAACTTGAAATCCAGTGCACTATGAGTTCACATCCTTTGTTTGTATATTTATACAATCTTCCACTCCCCAAAAGCAAAGAAAAGCAAGGATAGCTTCTTCTTCTATGCCCTGAAACATCAAAATGATGGAGCTTGTGAGGGCGACTTTCACCCATCTTGCTGAGGCCTTGGTTGAAGAGGAGGAGCGCTCATCTAGAAGTTTATCTTGAGCTCTGAGAAATTTTATTAAATTATTTGGGGTTTTTTTGTTGTTGTTGTTGCTTCTTTAGGAACTCTTATTATTTAGTTATTGTATCTCTCATCCTTTTTCTCCTGTTGTCCTATTTTTAATTATATTTTTCTGAAATATTTTCTCAAGTGTATTCTATTTAATGAGTTTTCTATCATTGCTATATTTATAAATTTCTGAAAGTTCATTATTGTGTTTCTAGTTCTTCCTTAGAGCATCCTATTCTTGCTTTATAAATGTTGTCTTCTCTAAGGTTGTAAATGATAGGGTTTGGATTGTTTCATATTTTGGCTGTGGAATTTTCTGTCTACTTTTTCTGCGGCAAGCCAGCTTCTACCAGAGACTACCAGCAATGCTGCTAGTTCCTCACTCAAGTCATTTTTCTGAATCAGTTTGTCACCTACTGGCTTTTGCTAGCATTCCAGGCTATTTGCCTTGCTTTGGTCCACCTGGCTTGCTTAATGTCTAGAGAATGCAGGGATCATTTATTTTCCTCCCATGTTCATTCCAGAAGGAACATGTAAGAGAGTTCTGGAAACTTAGCTTTATGGATCATGCCTTCAGTTTCTATGTAAGCAGTGGTTCAGAGGTGGCACTGAAGGCCCCATAGGAGACTCTCTCCATAAGGTTCACTGAGATTAGTGTAATCACAGAAAGAGTTTGAGCACGCATGACCATAGATGCTAGGATTGTCTGTACATTGGTCTAGAATGTGACAGTTCCTGGGCACCATACTTTTAGCACCCAGAGAAAATGCTGATCTTTAACCTGCTTTAGATAGACTCTTTAATAAGATACTTTGGCAAAATCTTTGCCAATATGTAACACCCTTGGTACATAGGAAACTGGAATTCTCAAGCTAATTTCCTGAAATTAATTCTTTTACCATTTTAACAATGAAGATCATGGCATCCGGTCCCATCACTTCATGGGAAATAGATGGGGAAACAGTGGAAACAGTGTCAGACTTTATTTTGGGGGGCTCCAAAATCACTGCGGATGGTGACTGTAGCCATGAAATTAAAAGAAGCTTACTCCTTGCAAGAAAAGTTATGACCAACCTAGATAGTATATTCAAAAGTAGAGACATTACTTTGCTGACTAAGGTCCGTCTAGTCAAGGCTATGGTTTTCCCAATGGTCATGTATGGATGTGAGAGTTGGACTGTGAAGAAGGCTAAGCGCCAAAGAATTGATGCTTTTGAACTGTGGTGTTGGAGAAGACTGTTTAGAGTCCCTTGGACTACAAGGAGATCCAACCAGTCCATCCTGAAGGAGATCAGCCCTGGGATTTCTTTGGAAGGATTGATGCTAAAGCTGAAGCTCCAGTATTTTGGCTACCTCATGCGAAGAGCTGACTCATTGGAAAAGAATCTGATGCTTGGAGGGATTGGGAGCAAGAGGAGAAGGGGATGACCAAGGATGAGATGGCTGGATGGCATCACAGACTCAATGGACGTGAGTCTGAGTGAACTCCGAGAGATGGTGATGAACAGGGAGGCCTGGAGTACTGCAATTCATGGGGTCGCAAAGAGTCGGACACGACTGAGCAACTGAACTGAACTGAACTGAACCATTTTAACATTCCTTTTATTTTAGATGTTTGGTAATGTATAACTGTTTTGGCCCACATGTCCCAGAGTTTTTAAGGTTTTCATTTAGTTTTTGTATCTATTGTTTATCATGCAAAATTATAACATATAGAAAATTTCTCAACTGCAGTGAAATAGGAGAAAACCAAAATAGTAATATTATCTGGGAGTGTTATCAACCAAGCAGAATTCCTGTGAATATTTGTGTGCTTTTTTGCAAGTTGTGTTTTCTTCTTTACTATGATGTTAGGAACAAAATTCCATGATAAATTTAAAAGACAGTTTTTTGTGATTATGATGATATTATATCTTCATTATACAACACTCGGAAATACAGAAGTATAATAAGAAACTTAAATCCAGAATATGAACATTCAGACATAACCAGTTTAAAGCTTTATACTTTTATATAAAGGCCTTTTTTTTTTTTACTTTTCCTCACAAAAGTATTAAATACTCAATTCAAAAATATAGATAACATAGAGTTATACAGCACAAATAATTAGATTTGCGTTTTAGCCTTATATCTCCCTGAAATAAGGTTCCTTGAGGTTTAACTTCTTTAAAGTTGCTTGTATATTTTCCCAGATCTCCACTGTGCGTCACATTATTTATAGCCTTTATATAAAGCGCATATTTCCTAAAGTCCAAAGATGCATGTAGATTATGCACACTAAAATAAATAGGTATATACACCAGCCTTTAAATTTTCTTACTTGAATAAAGTCCAGAACACATACTGTTCCACAACTTACTTTTAAAATTTGATGTTTTACAATGAGGACATCTCTTATCTTAGTGAATATAAATCTATCGCATTCTGTCTATTAACCTCATGGGACTGACATGCAATGATTTATGTGAAAACTTTCTCAACAATCTTTCTTTTTTTCAAAACTTTTTATTATTTTTTTTATTTTTATTTTTTACTTTATTTTACTTTACAATACTGTATTGGTTTTGCCATACATTGACATATATCTACCATGGGTGTACACAAGCTCCCAATCCTGAACCCGCCTCCCTCCTCCCACCCCATATCATCTCTCTGGATCCATTATACAGAGTGAAGTAAGCAAAAAAGAAAAACACCAATACAGTACCCTTTCCTTTTTTTAATCGAAGGATGATTGATTTACACTATTTTGTTGGTTTCTGCCATACATCAACATGAGTCAGCCACAGGTATACATATGTCTCCTCCCTCCTGAACCTCCCTCCCACACTTAATTTTTCTTTCTTTCTTTTTTTTTTTTACTGTTATGCTGAACACTGCTTTGTGTATCTTTATACACAGAGCCCTTTGTATATGTGTGCAAAATGTCTTTTAGTCAGATATAGTCCTAGAAATGAAATTAATTAATCAAAGGTACATGAGTATTTATTGAATTAATGCAAGGTCCAATTACTTTTCAAAAAAGCATTATAAATCACACCAAAAATATATAAATATGACTGTTGCTTCACACTATCACTAATGCTGAATACTGTCCATTTTAAAGTGTTTTGCCAGTCTGAGCAATCCAACTGACTAATTATTATTTTAAAATATATTTCCTTAAGTATAAGCAGTCATTCAGGCCTGGTTTCTCTCAGGCACATAGGCCTTTTGCTGCTGGATAGCTGGCCTGTCTGCCCAGTGAGTGAGTGAAGTCACTCAGTCGTGTCTGACTCTTTGTGACCCTATCGACGGTAGCATACTAGGCTCCTCTTTTCATAGGATTTTCCAGGCAAGAGTACTGGAGCAGGTTGCCATTTCCTTCTCCAGGAGATCTTCCCAACCCAGGGATCAAACCCAGGTCTCCCACATTGTAGGCAGACACTTTACCATCTGAGCCACCAGGGAAGAACAGCAAATTTATCCTTGGAGTACAGAATGAAGCCAGGCAAGAGAACGCACTGGCATAGCAAACACTCTCTTCCAACAACACAAAAGAAGACTATACATATGAACATCATCAGATGGTCAATACCAAAATCAGATTGGTTATATTCTTTGCAGCCAAAGATAGAAAAGCTCTATACAGTAAGCAAAAACGAGAACAGAAGCTGACTATGGGTCAGATCATGAACTCCTTATTGCCAAATTCAGACTCAAATTGAAGAAAGTAGGGGAAATCACTAGACCATTAAGATTGACCTAAATCAAATCGCTTACATGTATACAATAGACATGACAAATGGATTCAAGAGATTAGATCTGATAGACAGAGTGCCTGATGAAGTATGGACAGAGGTTCATGACATTGTATAGGAGACAGGACTCAAGACCATCTCCAAGAAAAAGAAACGCAAAAAAGCAAAAGGCTGTCTGAGGAGGCCTTACAAATAGCTGTGAAAAGAAGAGAAGGGAAAAGCAAAAGAGAAAAGAAAGATATAAGCATCTGAATGCAGAGTTCCAAAGAATAGCAAGGAAAGATAAGAAAGCCTTCCCCAGTGATCAATGCAAAGAAATAGAGAAAAACAATAGAATGGGAAAGACTAGAGATCTCTTCAAGAAAGTTAAGATACCATGGGAACATTTCATGCAAAGATGTGATCAATAAAGGACAAAAACGGTATGGACCCAACAGAAGCAGAAGATATTAAGAAGAGGTGGCAAGAATACACAGAAGAACTACACATAAAAGATCTTCATGACCCAGATAATCATGATGGTGTGATCATTCACCTAGAGCCAGACATCCTGGAATGGGAAGTCAAGTGGCTTTAGAAAGCATCACTACTAACAAAGCAAGAGGAAGTGATGGGATTCCAGCTGAGCTATTTAAAATCCTAAAAGATGATGCTATGAAAGTGCTGCACTCAATACACCACCAAATTTGGAAAACTCAGCAGTGGCCACAGGACTGGAAAAGGTCAGTTTTCATTCCAATCCCAAAGAAAGGCAATGCCAAAGAATGCTCAAACTACCACACAACTGCACTCATCTCATATGCTAGTAAAGTAATGCTCAAAATTCTCCAAGCCAAGCTTCAACAGTACGTGAACCATGAAATTCCAGATGTTCAAGCTGGTTTTAGAAAAGGCAGAGGAACCAGAGATCAAATTGCCAACATCCGCTGGATCATCAAAAAAGCAAGAGAGTTCCAGAAAAACATTTATTCTATTTTATTGACTATGCCAAAGCCTTTAACTGTGTGGATCACCACACACTGTGGAAAATTCTGAAAGAGATGGGAATACCAGACCACCTCACCTGCCTCTTGAGAAACCTATATGCAAGTCAGGAAGCAACAGTTAGAACTGGACATAGAACAGCAGACTTGTTTCAAATAGGCAAAGGAATATGCCAAGGCTGTATATTGTCACCCTGCTTATTTAACTTCTATGCAGAGTACATCATGAGAAACGCTGGGCTGGAAGAAGCACAAGCTGGAATCAAGAAGGCTGGAGAAATAGCAATAACTTTAGATATGCAGATGACACCACATTTATGGTAGAAAGTGAAGAAGAACTAAAGAGCCTCTTGATGAAAGTGAAAGAGGAGAGTGAAAAAGTTGGCCTAAAGTTCAACATTTAGACAACGAAGATCATGGCATCCGGTCCCATCACTTCATGGGAAATAGATGGGGAAACAATGGAAACAGTGACAGACTTTATTTTGAGGGGCTCCAAAATCACTGCAGATGGTGACTGCAGCCATGAAATTAAAAGACACTTACTCCTTGGAAGAAAAGTTATGACCAACCTAGACAGCATATTTAAAAGCAGAAGCATTACTTTGCCAACAAAGGTCCATCTAGTCAAGGCTATAGTTTTTCCAGTGGTCATGTATGGATGTGAGAATTTGAGTGTAAAGACAGCCAAACACCGAAGAATTGATGTTTTTTTTTTTCAAATTAAATTAATTTATTTAATTGGAGGTTAATTACTTTACAATAATGTAGTGGTTTTTGCCATACATTGATATGAATCAGCCATGGATGTACATGTGTTTCCCATCCTGAACCCCCCTCCCACCTCCCTTCCATCCCATCCCTCAGGGTCATCTCAGTGAACCAGCCCTGGGTACCCTGGAATTGATGCTTTTGAACTGTGGTGTTGGAGAAGACTCTTGAGAGTCTCTTGGACTGCAAGGAGATCCAGCCAGTCCATCCTAAAGGAAGTCAGTCCTGAATATTCTTTGGAAGGACAGATGTTGAAGCTGAAACTCCAATCCTTTGGCTACTTGGTACGAAGAACTGACTCCTTAGAAAAGACCCTTATGCTGGGAAAGATTGAAGGCGGGAGGAGAAGGGGATGATAGAGGATGAGATGGTTGGATGACATCACCAACTCAATGGATGTGAGTTTGAGTAAACTCCAGGAGTTGGTGATGGACAGAGAAGCCTGGCATGCTGCAGTCCACTGGGTCACAAAGAGTCAGACACGACAGAGCTACTGAACTGAACTGAGGGATCATGCAATGTAGAAAAACTACATTCCGCAGCATGCACTGCTTCCAAGGCTGCCTCTGTTCCTATTTGTATCTACAGTAGGTTAATGCATTACTCTCATGCCCATATCCATATCAGAATTAGACAGTAATTTTCGACCTTCATCAGGCCACTCTTACTGCAATCCCACCCATTTTCTGAGCTTCCTAGTTGGAACAGATGTAGGAGAAAGCATTTATGGGGGCAAAGCTGATGTTTTCCATTGGCTACCTTTGCAAGCAGAAGCTAGTTTTAGAGATACTATGAATCTCGCATTTCTGATCTCAGGCGGACATGGTGAGATACCTAAGTGAGGGTCATGGGGGCACCTGGGTATCTACATTCACAATTGCGGGTTTGTGAGGTTTCCAAACAACAAAGTACAAGTGGGTGTTAATTGTGCTTTGGACTCAGTCCTATCAGTGACCGTTTCTCCCAGATTCTGCCCTGGGCCCTTGGTCTGTGTTGCCATTCTCTGAATTTTCACTGTTTTGGTGTCTTCTTCATTATCATTGGGTAAATTTAGAAAGGCCATGTCATGAATATTGAACTAGACACTATTTTAAATCGGAAGTCTCTTGATTGCTCTAGATGAAATATTTTATATTTATTTCATTATATTTAAGCATAAGCTTACAAAATGTTGCAAAGGTAACAAAAAGAAATATGAAGTAATGTTCAGTCTTGCCATTACACTCAGCACAGCATCCCTGGTATTCTGACAGTGGCTATCAGGAGATGCACCTTGGTTTTAAATATTGAATGATGGGATTTGTGCCAATGGAGCATATGGTTTTAAATGAACAATGAATATTCTATTATCTGGGGTGTGATGCCAGGGAGGAAAGTGGATTTGTGAGTATCTGGCACAGCTGAGCCTACATCAGAGATTCTTTCATCCTTGTTGTCTAAGGTCTAAAGGCAGATTGAGGGACACATCCAAAGAAGTTAGATGAGGGTGAGGTTGTTAATGAAGTACAGTTGTGTCCACAATGGCACCAGCAGCTACTACGATTAGATGCATTTTGAGTGACTTGCTCGTGTCCCCAGTGATCGGAGCTCCCTAAATCTTCTACTATTGGTAGCATGGTGACTTCATCCCTGTCCTTGGAGAGGTCTCCCCGTGGTTCATCTCCCTCTGGTAGCTCCTGATGGGTTATTAACACAGGACCGTATCTCCTTGCCTCCAGCCCTCAGAGGTTCAATTTTCTCCTGTATGAGTTTGTCAGAGGCAAAGATAACTAAAAGAACATTGTGTCAGGAGGAATATCACCAATAATTAGTCAAAATAAGGCCCTGGCTTATGGCAGCTTCAGTTGAGAGTCAGGGGCTTTTTCCTATTTATTCATTTCTCCTCGAAAGAAAAAACTCAAGAGGTCACTAGGCTGGTGCTGATGAGAAACAGAAGGCTGTATCCCATGACTTTAGTGATTACATTTCTATTGTTTGAATTGGCTTTAAAGTGCTTGTAGGATTTCAAGGTCATTACTTAATTGGCCCCTAGCCACCAGGTCACTGATGGCCTAAACATGTGATAAAACTGCTTCTCTGATCACCCGGAAGCAAACACAACATAAAGGGTCAGCTCTCACTGGGCTCTAGGCTGTAAGGAGGGTCCCGGGTTTACTGTTTCCATAACCGCAAGGATTGGCATCCTGCATGGCATGTTATCACAATGGAGGTGCTCTCTGAGGCACTGCTTCTCAGACTTGAAAGAGCATACAGGTCACCTGGGAATCATGTTAAAATACGGGTTCAGACTCTGTAGTTCTCTGTGGGGCATGGCATTCTGTGCACCGACCAGTACTCAGCCGCTCACAGGTCCACATTCCGCACTCTGAATGCATGAAGTCTTAGTTTCTAAACCTTTTACTTAGAGCTGAAGGTAAAAACCTCTGTTGGTCTGTGATCCCTTGGTTGTTCATCTTGCACCGCCTGTCTGTACCACCTGCCCACTCTTTTGCTTTTTCCTGGACATAAGTGAACAGAAATTCAGTTTCTGCAGTGACCAAAGGGTATGAATATTTTTTCTCATAATCCCCTTATTCCTCCTGAGTCTGCAAAGTAAACCTGCTATTGTTAAAGTTAAGCTTTTGTAAATAAATTGAAAATATGGTCAAGTATTTTATTGTTTGAAACATAGTTCACAGTTTGCCGAATATGAATACAGGACTTAGGAACATTGGTTAAGAAGGATAGTAATATTAAAGAAGCATATTCAGTTTCCAGTCTGTTACCTCCCTGTCAAAACTCGGTTCAGCCCTTCCACAGCCAGAGTCACTGCCATCAGAACACCTTGCCTCCCCTCTGGGTGAGTTCTCACACCACTCCAGGGCCAGCTCTGAATCCCATTTGGCCCCCATCCACATCCCACCCAGAGCCCACCTGGCACTTATAAATGCTCAATGCATGTTGCTGAAAAAAGTCCCCATTGAAATAAAAATATTAAGTAAATTACGGCATAGGGCTTCCCTGGTGGATCAGTGGTAAAGAATCCACCTGCCAATGCAGGAGACATAGGTTCAATCCCTGATCTGGGAAGAGACCCTGGAGAAAAAAATTGCAACCCATTCCAGTATTCTTGCTTGGGAAGTCCCATGGACAGAGGGGCCTGGCATGCTACAGTCCATAGGGCCACAAAGAGTCACTGAACACGCACACACAAATTATGGCATGTCACCCTGGTGAAATAGAAAGTACCTCAGTAAATTACTGTTATGACAACTCTAATAACACAAAATTTTATATCACATTAAGTGAAAAAGTCAGATGCAACAATGTATTTTGTGTGTTTATAATTTTTAATATACACAAAAGATAAGAAATTTGGGAAAGAGAATTGTAAGCTAGTCAAAGTGTTGAGTATAGATGATTTAACTTCCCCTTAGAAAGTACCTCTTTTTATAATACAGTTGTCAATAAATCACAGGAAAACAAGAATCTCAATAGTAATATTTTGCAATCATTCATGCTTCTCTCCACTTATTTAATTGCAAAAGTCCACTCTATGTAAGTCTCCCTTTAGAGAAATTAAGCAGGTTTTGAAAATATTTCACTGACTGTAAGAATGAATACATTTTTACAGATTTGGTTAATACTTTCATTTTTCATGCAAAGTCCATAGTGATGCTGTTAGTTGCCTAGCTGTGTCTGACTCTTTGCGAGTCCGTGGATTGTAACCTGCCAGGATCTTCTGTCCATGTAAGTCTCCAGGAAAAAATACTGGAATGAGTAGCCATTCCCTTCTCCAGGGAATCTTCCTGACCCAGGGATCAAAAACGGATCTCCTGCATAGCAGGATGAATTTTACCATCTGAGCCACTAGGGAAGCCAAAAGCTCCATAATGTTTCCTAAAATCTGATGAAACTCACAGGCCCTTCAGGAAGAGTTCTTGTCCTCATCAGACACTCAGTAAAAAGTGTTGTTAGGAAATTCCTTTATCAAATA
This sequence comes from Madoqua kirkii, assembly GCA_006408675.1. Taxonomy (NCBI): domain Eukaryota; kingdom Metazoa; phylum Chordata; class Mammalia; order Artiodactyla; family Bovidae; genus Madoqua; species Madoqua kirkii. The sequence continues at coordinate 1,804 of SJYC01092155.1, read as the reverse complement.
ACATCCACCTCTTGAAATCCAATTGGGTAGTCTGTTCCCCACCGTACCCCTTTTCTTCTGCCCTGTCTACTACCCAAGTTATTTTCTCTTCTAATTTAAAATCTTGTCTTTGTTTTCATCTTGTATGAAATCTAGCTTCAGCAACAGGTATGCCCCTTCATCTTTCTGCCTCAGCTTTTAAGTTTGTAAAGAATTTACTCGCTAAAATCAGCTATCTGCTGATATGGACATTTCAACATTTTGTATTTTCACCTGAAAAGGAAAAATTCTCAGAAATCTGACAACATGAGTCCATGTTGCAATTGTTTGACTGACGGCCAACAAATTCTCTTTTTCTTACACTGACTTGTTGATTCCTTTCCTTTATCCAGATGGGCCCTCTTCCCATCTCTCTCCCAGTCTCCCCACCCCTTGCCCCTTCCAGGTTTCTTTCCCTCTCTGTCTCTGACTCTTTTCTCCCTTAAATGATCTGTACTTCTAGATAAGTGTCTTTGAATTAATTTTATTCAAATATTGAGAGGTTATATTTACATGTACAAATATATACATATACTCACATTTGCATGCTTATCTTGGGGTAGCCTCATATTTATAGAAATGCAAGATTCATGAAAAGAGAGCCCTTTCATTCACTTTGTACCTTGAGAGTCTAGCAGATCACTCAGTATGTGTTTAGTGAAAGAAAGAATACACAAATTAAACCAGGAGGAAATGCTATTACTAGTGAGGTAAGGACTAGTATGGCAGACCAACTAGTTATTAGAAAACTCTTAGGATTATAGTTTGTATGTATACATGCATTGCCCTTCTGCTCATATCTGCAATCATGTCATTTTTGTTGATAAATATTTCTGTTTTGCTTCACTATTACCTGTCAACCCATGGGCTTTACAAGGCATTTACTCTTTCATTTTCCTACCAGTTTTCCCTTTTCCTTTGAAAAATGTAGCCAGTGCTCAAAAGGCTGTAATTTCATCTCCTTCCTGAGCTAGGACAGCACTTGGATTTCACTTCTTTTATGTCATTCATCTCATTCTGCTCCATCATCTAGGAACTTGATTCTATGGCTCCTCCTAGGTTTTCAAGCCCTTTTAAGAAAATACTGATTTCTTTCCATTTGTATTTTCATCTCTGGCATTGCCTAGATTGGTTCCTGGAACATCATGGATATCGGACAAATTGAACTTTATAATTTGAGACCTTCTGCACAAGCAGCGAGACAGTTACTTTAAACAATGCTTGTCCGGAGATGAAGAGTAGAAATAATTTTTAAAGAGAAGGTTCTCAAGGTAAACATCCTATTTATTAAACTTCTCTGAGACAAAAATGAGAGTTGCATTTTATACAAATAAAAAGACTTTGGTGCATTTAAGGTATTCCTCTAAAATTAGATGTGCTATACATTATAAGGGATTTTTAAAGATTCTTAGAATAGGATCTCCTTTGTATGGAAGATGAGGAGGAGAATGAGTATGCACAAAAACAGGTCAAATGTGTCTTTGGCTGGCCAAGGAAAATGACGTAAATTCCTTATTCATTTATAAATCCTGACTCTGTTGCCCAGAAGCACTTCAGAGCTACTAATGATCTTCTGGAGGTTTCTGGTGTTGCCTCTGTCATGCTCTTATTTCTTTCTTTCACTGCTCTTCAGTATTTGTATGGCTGATGTTTTGTCCATGTCTGCAACTTGACTGTTGGCTTTGAGTGGTGACCCCCTACTTAGTCCTTGACTAAATATATAGCATAGTGTTATATAGCACTGTTATATATATTTGTGTGTGTGTGTGTGTGTGTGTGTGTGTGT
>SJYC01092150.1:0-40236 GCA_006408675.1 Madoqua kirkii | reverse complement strand
GCTTAAAGCTCAGCATTCAGAAAACGAAGATCATGGCATCTTGTCTCATCACTTCATGGGAAATAGATGGGGAAACAATGGAAACAGTGTCAGACTTCATTTTGGGGGGCTCCAAAATCACTGCGGATGGTGATTGCAGCCATGAAATTAAAAGATGCTTACTCCTTGGAAGAAAAGTTATGATCAACCTAGATAGAATATTGGAAAGCAGAGACATTACTTTGCTGACTAAGGTCCATCTAGTCAAGGCTATGATTTTTCCTGTGGTCATGTATGGATGTGAGAGTTGGACTGTGAAGAAGGCTGAGCACTGAAGAATTGATGCTTTTGAATTGTGGTGTTGGAGAAGACTCTTGAGAGTCCCTTGGACTGCAAGGAGATCCAACCAGTCCATTCTGAAGGAGATCAGCCCTGGGATTTCTTTGGAAGGAATGATGCTAAAGCTGAAACTCCAATACTTCGGCCACTTCATGGGAAGAGTTGACTCAATGGAAAAGACTCTGATGCTGGGAGGAATTGGAGACAGGAGGAGAAGGGGATGACCAAGGATGAGATGGCTAGATGGCATCACTGACTCGATGGAGATGAATCTGAGTGAAGTCCAGGAGTTGGTGATGGACAGGGAGGCCTGGCATGCTGCGATTCATGGGGTCGAAAAGAGTCAGACATGACTGATCGTCTGAACTGAACTGAACTATTGAGCAGGGAAAAGTCCAAGAGAAATGGAAGTAAAAAGGAGCTCACCTTTCTCACTGTGAAGTTCAGCCTCCAAGGATATTCACTTGTTAAGAATGAGCATTTCTACCTAGGTTTTGTTTAGATAGAAGCATATTATGTAGATCCAGCTAGGAAATACCTAGGAAAATATCTGGTCACCTGGAGTTTTTATAGCTCTTTAATTAAGTATAAATAAATGTCCACAATTTATAATAATTATGAGCTATTAAGCAAAACACTGTGTTAAACATAATATATGGATATATGGATCAATAAGAAAGTTACTGTATTTTAGAGTGAACTAAGTCAGACAGAAAAAAGCAAGTATCATATATTAACACATGTATGTGCAATCTAGAAAAACAGTGTAGATGATCATTTTTGTAAAGCAGAAATAGACACAGAGGTAGAGAACGAATGTATGACTATCAAGAGTCAGGGAGGGTGGATGAGAGAAATTGGGAGACTGGGATTGACATATATTCACTATGATACTATGTATAAAATAGATAACTAATGGGAACCTACTGTGCAGCCCAGGGAACTCTACTCAATACATTGATGTGACCTAAATGGGAAGGAAATCTAAAAAAGAGGGGATATATGTATGTGTAAGGCTGATTCATTTTGCTGTACAGCAGAAACTGACACAGCAGTGTAAAGGAACTATACTCAAAAAAAAAAAAAAAAGAAAGAAGAAAAATTGCTGTATTTCACATGTGTCCCCGTTTGTCTCTCTCTATATTGTCTGGGCATAATAAGGAAATAGGGGCTTTTATGGTGCTATTGGGAGTATTTGTGGTTAATTTGAGGTGCAGCTAATAATTCATAGATTTACAGGAAACATTTTCACCTTGGAACCTGATGGAAGGAAATGCCTGATCTGCAGGAAGAATTTTAAAACATACCCCTTCCCCTTGCTGTATACACAGAGTTTACACAGAATATTCAGCCCCTTCTCGTTCTGTTATACTTTATAGGGTCAAATTACACTTATATTTTTGTAATCATAATGAAGGCTTCTGAGCTTTCTACAATTGGATTCTGAAAGTTACAAGCCAAGTTACATTTTTATTATAATGAGTATGAGATAATTCCCACACCATCCCAAGTATGACGTAGGGTTTCATTTCTCTCCTTATAGTTCCGGTGTTGCCATCCAAGGAGAAAGTTTCAGTGATTTAATCTTCACATTCAAAACCATGCCCAGTTTTCATTTCCTTGGTACTTTTGAACCATACTTCCTTTGCATCACTTATTTGGTCTCCTTCCATTCCTTCCTTCCTTCCATCTTATTCGCATTCTGTCTGCCTTAATTTTTTTAACTGGTTAGGAATAGATCCATATTCTCTTTCATCACAGTCTTAGAACTTCCAGAGTCTTACCCACTTGACCTGTCCCCTAGAAAAGCTCTTTACGCCACTGCTTCCTGTTCTGTTTTTAAACTAGGGACCAGATAGTTTTGCTTTCCTCTGGATTGTTTGTTCCCTTTCTAGTTTCTCGAATTCTCTATCTTGGTTTAAAACGCAGGTTCTTCCAGGGTCTCATTCATTCTCTTCTTTGCTATGGCGTCTCTCCAGAGCTCTCCGCCCTCTGCGGTCAGCGGCCAGATGCTTTCTCTTGACGCTGCGTCACACATTTGATGACTTCCTTCCGCTCTTCTCCTGAGTCAGAACCACTCTTTTCTAAGTGCCACGTTCCGTGGTGCAGAGGTAACTGTTTAACCATAGGCTCTCATTACAAAAAAGCAAGACCTTGATTTCTTAGTGCTTCCTGATGTCCATGTTGTGGGTAGCCTATACTTCTCCAGCAAATCTTCCTGACCCAGGAATCGTACCCAGGGTCTCCTGCATTGCAGGCAGATTCTTTACCAACTGAGCTGTCAGGGAAGTCCATGTTGTGAATATACTGGGCAAAGTCACGTTCCCAAAGCAACATCATTGATAGAGAAGTTGAAAAGAGATGTACCTGATCTACACTCCCAGCCTGCACCAACGGCTTAAGCACAGTATTGATGAGACCATTTTGACAGACATGTTTCTAAAATATATTCATACGTTTTTGAGTTAACAAAGCAACTGTGATATCATTTAAGTTGATTCTATGGCTCTCAGTCATCATTATTAAGACCAAGTCTAAGGCAAAAATGCTGTCTCTAAGGATGGTGACAGTGAGAAGACATGTGAGAGTCTCAGCTGTGTCTGACTCTGCGGCCCCATGGGCTGTAGCCTGCCAGGCTCTTCGGTCCATGGAATTCTCAAGGCAAGAGTACTGGAGTGGGTAGCTGTTTTCCCTTTTCCAGGGTATCTTCCCAAGCCAGAGATTGAACCTGAGGTCTCCTGCAGGTGGATTCTTTACCATCTGAGCCACCAGGGAAGCCCAAAGAGAATGTATTTGCCTCTAAACTAACTGGCTTAATAGCTGAACATGGAAATTAGATAAAATAAGTAATGCAGAATGCAATGGTACTTTGTTTACCTTTAGAGGACTTTTTGTCTTTGTTAGTTGACTTTTATCAAACACAATACTCACATCTAATTTTCATGATTTGTATAGCTGTTTTAGCTGTCTCTCGCCTGGTTCTTGATATGACCTCCTTATTTGTTTGTTGTTTGTTTATGACCTTTAATTTGCGCTTTGATTTCAAACCACTGTAAATCCATTTTAAGTTATCAGAGAATAAGTATTAATAGATAGAGAAACAGGGTGTCTTCGTAAAGAGTGCAGATTTTCTAATGACTGGTGTTAATTTGGCTTCCATTTCATTGCGTATTTTCTTTAAAGAGAATGCTATTCATGTGTCTTCTGACAGAAAAGAAAATGGGTTTTTCTGTTTGAAAAGTTCACTTTCAAGGTATTTGTGATGCACGGTGGTTTTAAAATCAGGTTGCTTTTCACGATGAATTGCCTGCAGCTGCTCTTTAGGATTTTGTTTTTTTTCTGAGCACATCCATCCTGTTTGGATACAAAACCCCACATATTTACATTACCGATGGACCAATAATAGAATGCTGCATTTTTAGGAGAAGGTTCTTGGGAACTATTTACAGTCAGGAGCAGAAATGCAGGGGGTTGAAAACTCGGTGCTGCTTCTTACCTCGCTCTGATTATTTTGAGTTTTAGCCATTCCTGTATATCCTCCCGTTTGTGAGTGCAGGGGCTGGTGATAAATCGCTTGATGATCAGGAAATACCATGAAATGAATGTGGTTCTGGTGCGGTTGTCTTGAGGTATTTGCTCGTTTCTCTTTCTCCTTCACATCTTATTGAACGTGGATCTCAACCAAGGTAAATTCAGCTTCCTGGATAGAGGACATTTCTTTATGTCCAAGGAAATTATTCAGGCATACAGCTGCCACATAACTAAAAACAAATACCTAGGGTACCATTTTCTTTTCAGACCTGCAGTTTCTAGTGCCGGCAGGATGGTTGATCAGTGGGTAATTTTCTCAGAATTACTATTTTATCAAAGTTAATGTAGAAGAATGCTTCAAATGTATTAAGATCCATGTCCAAACACAGCAGGTGTGATTATAAAATTTCTAGATATAAAGCATAATAAATATTATTTGTACATTATAATGACACTGTTGACATTCATGGGACTATGTGAAATTCATCTGTTCCATCCTAAAGAGTATAAGTATATACTTTAGTATATGTTAGAATTGCTTAAAAATGTAATTGTATCTAATGCAAATATAATAAACTGTGACATGTCTAAAATTGTCATTACCCTATAACTTTTATCTGAGTATTTAGAAAGCATTATACCTAATTGAACAGTACTTCCCTATAGCTCAAATGGTGGAGAAGACAATGTCACCTCACTCCAGTACTCTTGCCTGGAAAATCCCATGGACGGAGGAGCCTGGAAGGCTGCAAACCATGGGGTCGCTAAGAGGCGGATACAACTGAGCGACTTCACTTTCTCTTTTCACTTGCATGCATTGGAGAAGGATTGGCAACCCACTCCAGTGTTCTTGCCTGGAGAATCCCAGGGATGGGGTAGCCTGGTGGGCTGCCATCTACAGGGTCGCACAGAATCGGACACGACTAAAGCGACTTAGCAGCAGCAGCATAGCTCAAATGGAGAAGGAAATGGCAACCACTGCAGTATTCTTGCCTAGAGAATCCTGTGGACAAAGGAGCCTGATGAGCTGCCGTCATAGTGTCGCACAGAGTCAGACACGACTGAAGCACGTTAGCATGCGTGTATGCATTGGAGAAGGAAATGGCAACCCCCTCCGGTATTCTTGCCTGGAGAATCCCAGGGACAGGGGAGCCTGGTGGGCTGCCATCTATGGGGTCGCACAAAGTCGGACATGAGTGAAGCGACTTAGCAGCAGCAGCAGCAGTAGCTCAAACGGTGAAGGATCTGCCTGCAATGCAGGAGACCAGGGTTCAATCCTTGGGTTGGAAAGTTCCTCTGAAGAAGGGAATGGCAATCCACTCCAGTATTCTTGCCTAGAGAATCCATGGACAGAGAAGCCTGCTGGGCTACAGTTCACAGAGTTGCAAAGAGTTAGACACGACTGAGCAATGAACACACACATACCTAACTGAAGATGAATTTTCATGTAAATATATTGTCTCAATAAAATGTCATTCAAAGGAACTATGAAACTTTAGTGTTAGATTGGGAACTAAAGTATATAAATAAGTAAGCTCATTTTGAAAAAGTAGCTATCATCATTAATGTAAATAAGTCAAAAGTAAATAAATAAGCTTCATTTTGAGAAAGTGGCTAGTCATTATAATCAATGACAATCTAAAGAAAGGAAAGAAAAAACAAAGATTTGATAATTCATATTTTGCATAGGAAAGTAGAATTGGGGGTAGCTTTTTTATTTTTGTTTTTTTGTTTTCCTAAATATTAATAGTACTGGCATTGAAGCCTAGAGTTACTGTTCTAAGTATGTTATAACTAAGCCAGTCATTTTACTAAAAATAGTGATAGGTTAATATTAGAATATATGATATCATAAGAGATTTACTACTATAGAAAAGGATTTCAGGAATATATCTCTAGCGCTCCAGAAAGGCTTAAAATCTATTTCTAGTTGAAGTCCTGATATTCAAAGTAATTTTAGTATATTTTCTGAAATGTGCATAAAGTGGTACATGAAATGGGTGTCACAATCTTAGTGATAACAGTGTCCATAAGTGCAATTGAAATTGACTTTGCTGCCTTCTCCAGCTGTGAAACCAACATCAATGTGGTCTGATGGTGCACAGATTATATATTCACGGACTCTCTTTGCTTTGTTGCAGCTCTCAGCATTAGAGAGGCAGATCTTTGACTTCCTTGGCTTCCAGTGGGCGCCCATTCTTGGCAATTTTCTGCATATAATTGTCGTCATATTGGGTTTGTTTGGAACCATTCAGTACAGACCTCGCTATATTGTGGTGGTAAGTCTTATTTTTAACTTGTGTTTTCATATACACACTGCAAAACTGTTAGGAGCAAAAGAAAATTATTTCAGTTGTTCTTTCTGATATAATATGGCTTAGCTGTACTGGCCTTCGCTACTGAATTCTGTGGAGAGATTGATTATCCGTGGGGAAGAAGGTTCAGTGAATGTTTACAACGGAAGTAAACAACGTGACTGTGAGTGTGAGATGCATAGTGTAACTAAGATCAAGATTCACAAGGAAATTTAGGAGGAGTTTCAGTAGAGGATGACCTGTGGTCTTGATGTTAGATGATATGTAAATGTGCATTAACTATCATTTCAATCACCTGTGTCACTAACACTAAAAAGCAAACTTGCCTAGCCATAACTATTTACTAACTGAAAAAAGCTATTTAGTTTTAACTGATATAATGAATGCATGTGCATTTATTTCATGAAGTGAAGTGAAGTCGTTCAGTCATGTCTGACTCTTTGCAACCCCATGGACTACAGAGTCCATCGAATTCTCCAGGCCAGAGTATTGGAGTGATAGCCATTCCTGTTTCCAGGGGATCTTCCCAACCCAAGGATTGAACCCAGGTTTCCTGCATTGCAGGCAGATTCTTTACCATCTGAGCCACCGTTATTTCATACTTATTCCCTAATTTACACTGTACTATATATTGCTAAACATTTCTAACTTTGTGATGATGAATTTGAAACAAACCCATGCTCCAAACTATCACATACATGGTCAGCACACCCTCCATTGTAGGAAAATTTAATAAGGAATTTAATCTGGGCTCCACATTTGACTGGAAGTTATTTTCAGTAATTAGTTCTCTTTTCTAGAGGGGAATATTTTAGGCTACATGTATGTATAAGAAGGTTGTGAGAAATACCAAGCAAATGTAAGGAATTGTAGTGAGACATAACACACTCTAAAATTCTCACTGAACCTGAATAAATACATGGTGTTCAGTAGAATTAATGAATATTTTCTTGCAATGCGAGTGACTGCATCAATAGAAGAAAACCAAAAGGCTTAGCAGCATGCCATCTTCCTGTTTTGGTTTCATTCAATCACTCTTATCAAAAAGAAAAAAAAGTTATAATTTTTTCTATAAATGCATCAACTCTCTGAGTCTCAAAACTCGCTTTGGGAGTGTCTTTCATCGCATCACACAGAGGTGAGGGTAGCCAGCTCACAGCAGACTCTGTGCTCAAACTTGCCACCCTGGGTACAGGAGAGCATTTCTGTCCCTCGGCTGACTGCAAGGGTAAACAGTTCCTGTTTTATCCTTCTTCCCTGAAAGAGAACCTCTGCAAAGCCACTGTATGATCTACTAGAAAGATGTTTCAGAGTTGGACTTGCAGCATGAAAGACTTTAGTATGCATAACAGTAAACTCTTATTGGAGTCTGTGTGTGCTCAGTTGCTCAGTCGTGTCTAACTCTTCCTGACCCCATGGACTGTAGCCCACCAGGCTCCCCCATCCCTGGCATTCTCCAGGCAAGAACGCTAGAGTGGGTTGCCATTTCCTCCTCCAGGGGATCTTTTTGACCCAGGGGTCAAACACGCATCTCTTGCATCTCCTGCATTGGCAGGTGTGTTCTTTACCATTAGTGCCACCTGGGAAGCCCCGAGATTCTGCCCTGCTGCTGCTAAGTAGCTTCAGTCGTGTCCGACTCTTTGTGACCCATGGACTGCAGCTTACCAGGCTCCTCCGTCCATGGGATTTTCCAGGCAAGAGTACTGGAGTGGGGTGCCATCGCCTTCTCCGGATTCTGCCCTAGAATTATTTAAATCTTTATTATTTCATGGATAATAACTTAATCAAGAAGTTTTATATTACTTTGAAGGCAGAAATGTTAACTAACTTGATATTTTTTGAATACAGATTAACACTGGAATTAAAAGTAACCCAAAACTTCTTTTAAAAATTAAAAAAGAAAAGGAAAGAAAAGAAAACCAAGTGAGTATGCTATGCCCATAAGTTAGTTCTTTGGACTTTTATACAAAGGTCTGCATCCAAATAACTGCAACTTCCTTTCATTTGAATTATTATACAGTGAAATATGGGGCTCCCCAGATGGCTCAGCTGGTAAAGAATCTGCCTGCCAATGCAAGAGACACAGGAGACATGGGTTTGATCTGTGGGTCAGAAAAATACCCGGCAGGAAGAAATGGCAATCCACTCCAGTATTCTTGCCTAGGAGATCCCATGGACAGAGGTGCCTGCCAGGCTATATATAGTCCAAAGGGTCACAAAGAGTCAGACACGGCTGAACACACATGCACTCTGTACACAGGGAAATATCCCTACTATGTCATCATAAATCTTCCCCCAGAGTTACTGTGCAGAATGACAATTAAGACTATTAGGTTCATATTCAATGGTCTCAGATTTAAATCCCCTTGGACATGAATACTAAATTCCAAAAACTATTAGAACAATGACTGAACAAGAAACAGATCCTTTTTAAAAAAATAAGCGTAACATATTGTATATACTGCTGCTGCTGCTGCTAAGTCGCTTCAGTTGTGTCCGACTCTGCGACCCCATAGACGGCAGCCCACCAGGCTCCCCCATCCCTGGGATTCTCCAGGCAAGAACAGTGGAGTGGGTTGCCATTTCCTTCTCCAATGCATAAAAGTGAAAAGTGAAAGTGAAGTCGCTCAGTCGTGTCCGACTCCTAGCGACCCCATAGGCTGCAGCCCACCAGGCTCCTCCATCCATGGGATTTTCCAGGCAAGAGTACTGGAGTGGGATGCCATTGCCTTCTCCAATTGTGTATACTACTATATCTAATTGATGCACATGTGAATGAATTAATGAATGGTCTTCTTGGTAATTGAAAAACAAGCTAGGAAAGTAAAAAATAATTTATGTTATAGACTAATTGCTCAACGACAAATAAAATATACTGGGAGACTCCTAAAGTTCATTTCAATTATAAAATGCTGAAATATCCTCATAAAACTATGCAATATCCTGGAAGCCACATAGAACAACATAAATGGTTTTTCATCTTTATAGGCACTGTCCTACTTAAATTAGGATTTAAAGTATGTGTACTGAACACAAGCAAAGTAGGATAGATAAAAGTAATTGAAAAACAAGTTGGGAAAGTAAAAAATAATTTATGTTATAGACTAATTGCTCAATGACAAATAACATATACTGGGAGACTCCTAAAGTTCATTTCAATTATAAAATGCTGAAATATCCTCATAAAACTATGCAATATCCTGGAAGCCACATAGAACAACATAAATGGTTTTTCATCTTTATAGGCACTGTCCTACTTAAATTAGGATTTAAAGTATGTGTACTGAACACAAGCAAAGTAGGATAGATAAATAGTTGATAGATTATATAGAGATGAGGGGTAAATAGATGGATAAATAATTATGCCCAGTGAATTTTTCTTTACTTTGAGAATTTACATCTTCTATACTGCAGGTATATCTGTGTGACTGTCTGAGTTTGTAGGCATACTTCATGATGACCAAAAGATATTTTTTAAAATGGAATGTATCTCTTTTTAAAAAATTCTAATTTCAATTACATAAATAAATTTGTTGTTATTCAGTCACTAAGTTGTGACCTACTCTTTGCAACCCCATGAACTCTAGCCCACCAGGCTCATCTGTCCATGAGATTTCCAGGCAAGAATACTGGAGTGGATTGTAATTTCTTTCTCCAAGGGATCTTCTGGGACCAGGAATCAAACCTGTATCTCTATTAGCAGGCAGATTCTTTACCACTGAGCCACCAGGGAAATCCTCAAAAGAAATTAATACTCGTCAAAAAGATGACAAGGAGGATAGCCAGTATCTTATAACATATGTTGTCCTGATACTTTCTACCTCAGCAAAATTCCTTTGGATGTGTTATTAGTGCCGCTAGAAATCCTTCCTTTTTTCCCTATGTACAGATTTGGGTCTCAGGAGCACATTGAGTTTTGAAGTTTCCATCTCAAAGCAATCCAAAATTCAACCATATAGATATTCTTTGTTCTCAACAGGCCAATGTATTAGAATAAAGAAACTTACATACTACTTTAAAAAATCCTGATGTCTATATAATGCATGACACATTAATAGCAAAATAAAAAAGAAATCATTTCAAAAATATAAGTGGTTATAAAATATATATGAATGAAGTAAATTTTTGATAAATTGGTGAATTGATCATTTGATAAAATGGAAAATTTGGGAAAGTGTTAACTTGCAAATTAACCTGTAGTCCTTTTCGTAAAATTTTTTCAAATGAAGCTTATCATGATGCCTGAGCACTCCAGCTCTGGAGTCATGATACCTGAGCACTCCGGCTCTTGCCAGAGTGCCTGTCCCAAGCCTGACACTAACTACATGAGCAAATGATTACCTCTCTCCCTTGGTCTTAGTGTGATGGCTGAATGACTTAATCTATGTAAAGTTCTTAAAAAGGAACAATAGAAAGCAGCTCAGCAATAACTGTTGTTATTGTTAGGAATTTCAGAGCTGACAGTTGGAATCTATAATACTCAGCCTGATCAATTATCTTTGAATGTTCAGAAGTGACATCACTAGTACAACTTGTGATGTATCAGAATACACTTCTGTCATGAAGTTTGTGCTTTGCCTTTAAATAGATTTGCCTCAGTATTCATTTTCTGTAACTCTGAGTTGATTTACTTTTCTAAAAGAATACTTGGGGTGTAGGTTTGCAGTCCTAATAACTAAGAGCTGTGTGGTTTTGCAGTTAATTTGGTTCATTTTCTTATGTTAGTCCTGCTTTATTCTGAGTTCTCCCCTTAACCTTTGTCCCTAGATGTTTCCTCATGACTTAGTGGTCTGCACTGCTCTTGTACTCAATTATCTCCATAATTAGACTTATGTAGAATGAAAACTGTCCAATACCAGATGCCCTCTTACTAGTAACATCTTTAAAAATTTGTTGTGGTTTTATGACTTTATCAGTTTGCAAAAAGCATACATTGAGGATGTAGGTTAGCTATTTTAAGTTTTCACAAGAGTATTTTGTGGGTCAGAAAAGTGCATTTCAATGCATTTGGTGCATTTTTAAGAAAACATCTACTACCTGCTCACACTGGAAGACTCTTTAACAGAAAATATCAGCAGATCAACAGTATCTGCAAATACCAAAAGCCTCAATGTATATTTTAACTGATGTTAACTTTTTGGCATATTTTCCAACTCCTCTATAGTTCTAGTGATTTTGGAGCCTTAACTCATTATTATAAATGTATTACTCTTTAAAAATCATAAATGATAAAGATAAAAAATGTAAATTGAATTTTAGAAAAAAATTTAAAAGCTTCTGATACGATTTCTAGTAAGGATATGGCTGTTTTATAGTGTTCAAAATTCATGAGCCTATTATTTGGCAGAGCATAGAAGAAACTAATATTAGTAAATCATTTTAATACTTAGTTTAATATTAACAATAAGTTATTTCACCATTTATCATGATTTAACAGTAAAGAGCAATAATTGAATTAGTATGTCTATTTAAGAATTCATAGATTTTTGTAGTAAAATAAAATGAGTGAGCAATCCATTGTACTTGGTGTATTCATTTTGCTGCTGTGGCAAATTCCTTCCTCATTCAAGCTGTCCTATATGTCAGTTTTCCAGACCTTAGTGTCTTTGTCTGCTTGAGAAAGTGAGTGGATGCAGAAAGAGAAAAACAGATATCATATATGATGCATGTATATGAAATCTAGAAGAATGGTACAGATGAACCTATATACAGGGCAGGAATAAAGATGCAGATTGAGAGAACAGACTTGTGAGCACAGCAGGGAAGAGGAGGGTGGGATGAACTGAGAGAGGAGCACTGACTTGCCTGCACTACCTTGTGTGAACAGCTAATGTGAAGCTGCTGTTTGATGCAGGAGCTCAGGTCAGTGCTCTATGATGACCTAGAAGGGCATGATGGGTGGGGAGTGCGACGGAGGCTAAGGAAGGAGGGGATATATGTATACTTACAGCTGATTCATGTTGTTGTACAGTAGAAACCAACACAACATTGTAAAGCAATCATCCTCCTATTAAAAATTAAAAAAAGAGAAAGAAAGTAACGATGAATTGAACCCTAAGACCATCTCCTTCGATGAGTCTTGATCTGAGGTTACCTTAATTCAGTCTGACTAATACTCTTGAGAAAGGCATTTCCTAATACGTAATACATTCATAAAACCAATTAATCAATAAGTCTGGCATGTTTAGAGAATTTGGAGATGTAATTGGAAGATATTTTCCCATTATGGAAATATGTTGCTTATTTGCTCATCCTTAATCCTAGTTATTTGGAGACAGCAATGGCACCCCACTCCAGTACTCTTGCCTGGAAAATCCCATGGATGGAGGAGCCTGGTGGGCTGCAGTCCATGGGGTCGTGAAGAGTTGGACACGACTGAGCAGCTTCACTTTCACTTTCGCCTTCATGCATTGGAGAAAGAAATGGCAACTCACTCCAGTGTTCTTGCCTGGAGAATCCCGGGGACGGGGGAGCCTGGTGGGCCGCCGTCTAAGGAGTCGCACAGAGTCGGACACAACTGAAGCGACTTAGCAGCAGCAGCAGCAATCCGAGTTATTAAATTCTATGCCTTTAAAAAATATTTTACATGCTCATGTTATAGCCTATCGTTATATTAGGGGCATACATTCCATTCAATAAAATAGTCCAACAGTTGAAAGTTGGTTAATTTTACTCCACATATCCATTTTTCCACATGATTTTCATTCAGTGATATGGAAGTGAAGGGTTTTGACTAATATTCCTAAGACCGTGATGATTTAATCTTATATCTAAAGGCTAACTAGCTGATTAGGTGGGCTTCCTTGGTTGCTGAGATGGTAAAAAATCTGCCTGCAATGAGGGAGACCAGGTTTGATCCCTGGATTGGGAAGATTCCCTGGAGGGAGGGAATGGCAACCTGCTCCAGTATTCTTGCCTGGAGAATCTCATGAACAGATCCTGGTGGGCTACAGTCCATGGGGTCATAAAAAGTTGAACACGACTGACTAGCTGACTAGATAGCCCACAGAAAATTTGCATTATTGTATCCCTTGGAAAAGTTAGTACTCAGAAAACAGAAATGAAATCAGCACTTGGATTTCACTTGCATCTGCAAGCCAGCAAAGCACTTTCAAAATAAATCTAGTTTTATTGACATCTTCTGAAAGCAGTAGAAACTATTGGATTTCTAATTTCTAGAAATCTTAGGGGACCCCATAAAGAGCACTCTTCTGAGCATGCGCAGTTTCATCCCAGAAGACAGATTTATTGACATTTTTATTATTGACTTATTGAATATACATTCCTTTCATCTCCACATTTTTCTTTTTTTTCCTCTCCCTTCCCCACCCTTTCTTTCCAGTATACAGTATGGACTGCCCTCTGGGTCACCTGGAATGTGTTTATTATCTGCTTCTATTTGGAAGTAGGTGGGCTCTCTAAGGTAAGTTTATGATGGTTTTAAAGTACACTTTTAAAAAGAGTACACAATAAATAATCTAAGTAACATTACAAATGGAATACTAATATATATACCTGTTTACAGTGTACATATATTACAAATGAAATACTAAGTATATATAGCAATCTAAATAACATTAAAAATGGAATACTAATATATATGCACATATACAGTAACTTAAGCAGCATTACAAATGGAATACTAAGTATATATAGTAATCAGAGCAACATTACAAATGGCATACTAATAAATATGCAATATACAGTAACCTAAGCAGCATTGCAAATGGAATACTAAGTATATATAATAATCAAAACAATGTTACAAATGGAATACTATTCAAAAAAAAGTTTGGATATCATTTAGAAAATAATGACCTTAGGAGCATGTTAATAACAATGAAACTCGAAAACAATAGCTTTATAGTTTAGTTTGCTAAGCTGCAATGGGACTCAGCTTCCAGTATATACTCATGTCCAGTTTTAAAAAGCCTCTCATCCCAGTGACCACAAGCTCCAAATGTTAAGTGAAAAAATGGCTTTAAACATTCTTGTCTTTAAAGTGGGGAAAGGAATTGACCAAAATGTAGCAGATATGAATAACAAGTTGCCATCTTTGCTTGACTATCAATTCTGTGAAAAAAGTTTGACAGAGAAGGAAATACTCATTATATTTAGAGGGAGCATGTTTACTAACAACTATGTACATCAGTGTGTTGACTCCTCTGTGAATCCTGATCAGAGCTGTCTTTATGCAACATGATACAAATGTTATTTCTGTCTGTCCAGAACTCATGTCAGCAAAGCACCCAATTTTCATTATGACTCTTTTGCAGAACAATCTTTTGATTACCACCCAAATGGAAGAGCACCTTAGGTTAAACTTCTCGTTATGTTTAAGTATTTTTCTCATAAACCAGTGCAGCTGTCATTTGAAATCATAGAGAAGAAACTTAACAATATAATTACAAAAAGAATAAGAAAGTTTTAACCTATTTTTCTAGGTTTCTTGTTTTCAACTATCTTTGTGCCAACTTATTCTATTGTTGCATAATAATGTCAGATTTTCTTTAAGTAGCATTTGTGGTTTAAATCTTAGAAACATTTGCCTTGACCAGCACAGAGACTTTTAGAGTTGTTAGGCTCCACTGAAGTCCATAAGGTAATAAGGAATTTTTGATGTAGCTAAGAGCAAAGATCCCTGAAGGGTTTTCTTTAGAACCTTCAGAGTTGATTGTTCTGCACTATACTAATTTTATAATTAGAACTTGTCATCATTTTCTTACATTGGCAAATTTATTCAGGAATCAGAAATGACATTCTTAAAACTGAGTTACATAGAAATGCACCAACATCTACCCTTAGTATTTGTGCTATTAATTGCATTTCACCACTAATTTCTAAGACAGAAAAAGGACTTAAATCAATGCTCAATTATCATCTGTAACATGCAGATTATAGAGTAATTTAAAAATGCAAATATTGTGAATAAAATAATTGTGAATAATAAGCATAACATTTTTCAACCCATAACATTTTCTGTTTCTTGATTTGAATGGTCAGTTTAAATCATGTTTTTATTTCACTGGATGAAAACCATCTTTTATTTTCTTCTCTGTTAACTGGTTTGGAATAAATTAGACCAGAGGAAATTTGTTCTATGGAATTGGCATCATAGTGTGTTGAAAAAGACTAAATTTCAAATCATAAGCCTTTCATTCAAATCTTGTCTTATAAACCATGGGCCCTTAGGCAAATTGCTGAATCCCAAAAGTCTCTGTGAAATATAAAAACAGGACCAGCATCACCAATAATGATAGTAATCAGTGTTTGGTGTTTAGCATTATTACCAATTAGAAACTCAGGTAAGCTTCAAATGTGATGTGATTTTAAGAAAACATTTAAAATTAAAATCATAGTGTCAGTGGTTTTCCCGCAAAAGTTTATTTCGCTCGACTGCCCAAGATGACCTTTGTGAACTGTTTCTTGTAACTGGCTTTCTAACAGATGTGAATGATGTGAATGTGAATTTCACCTGAATTTCAATGTGAATCCTTGAAAAACATCAAGGATTTTTTGCCCCTCATTTCTTTGGATTCAGAGTTTAAAATGTGGGTATAAGGTCCCAGTTACTCACTTTATGACCCATGCAAATGCCATTAAGCCGTCCACCAAGTATTCTAGATCATTAAAAAGATAGATGATTCCAAAAGGCCTAAAGGTTTTCTGTTGATCTCTTTCTGCTTCCTGTTTCCAAGCTTGGCAATTGCTCCCTGGCTAGCCACAGGTAAGTCTCAGTTCCAGTTTGTCGGGAATCTATTCTGAAAACTAGAGCAGCATTAAGGACCCTTGATAAACCCAGGCACCTCTGCCATCTTCCCAGGTTGTACCTACCCCGTTTCATAAAATAATCCTTGTTCACATGTGCGTCTTTATGTACTAACTCTCCAGAGTCTTACCTCTCCTTCTAGTTCATGAAGTCATTTCTTGGAATCATATACTTGGACAGATCAATAAAAGCCTCACTCTACTTCGATTTTTGCCTAAAATGTCCATTGTAAAGTGGTGAATCTTTCTCCAAACACCAGATTCAGCTTAGTTTCCACAACACCTTTATGGATTTGGGTGTTATTCCAATGACAGGCACTACTGAACCATTCTTGTAAACTAATAGTGTACTCGCTGACCATGAGTGATCATACCTCTGGCCTCTTATGGGGACTCTTGATCACAACCTTTAAATTTCCTTTTGCTTGGCATCATGCTTTTGTCCCTGTCGTCCTGAGGGTCTCCCTGGACATTCTTCCTGGATTCTATAACTTGAAGGAAATGAATGTGCTGTTTTAGGAAATGTGTGCCTGTATGGTGAGATTGGGGATGACTGTAGGTAGGTGACCAAAAGTGCCTGTACTTTCATAATCGACTGGAATCTCAGTTTCCTTTTCTGCAAAATGAGGAAAACCACAGCATTAATTTCATTGTTGTTATTGTTTAATCGCTAGGTCATGTCTGACTCTTTGCGACCCCATGGGCTACAGCATGCCAGGTTGATGGAATTGTTTGTAATTCACACAAAGAACTTAGAAAGGATCTTGGAATTTGGTGAGATTTCAGTAAAAAGTGGTTCTTATAAATGCCATCAACATCATCATCTTTCTTATTAGTGAGAAATTAAGAGACATCTAGATCCTCATTCTGCAAACCTGTGGGACATATATTTATTACTATGCAAGAGCTGTTAAAGGGGAATATGTAGGATTGAGTGACTTGTTTAAAAAGTATGTAACAGTCCCTTGTGC
The DNA here is from genome assembly GCA_006408675.1 of Madoqua kirkii. Taxonomy (NCBI): domain Eukaryota; kingdom Metazoa; phylum Chordata; class Mammalia; order Artiodactyla; family Bovidae; genus Madoqua; species Madoqua kirkii. The sequence continues at coordinate 23,333 of SJYC01092150.1, read as the reverse complement.
TAGGACCTCAGATCTGCATATTAATTTCGCAGCTGTAATACGATTAATTAAACCCTTTCCTTCAACATGTAAACAGCATTTTTGAAATACTTCTTTAGCTAGATTCTGCTGCTGTCTCTCCTGCTCCCCCTGGGAGGAACTTTATGCGTCTTTGGAGTCTCCAAGGCAGTTTTTCATGCTGTACTTTAAGATCACCGAGGGTACAATTAATAAGTTATTGCTGCTTCTTTGGAAGTCGCAAGACTTGAAATCATTTTTTTCTTCCTAGGCATCCATTCAAAATGCAAATATGAAAACTCAACTCATTTGTTACATTTAAAGATACTGAAAGATAAGTTATATTTGTTGTATTTGTTTTTAATCCCTCCAAAATTAAACTGATGCCTTAAGGCATCTTTTCAATTACTCCAAATTGTAGAAACTTTAGGTTAGTATTTCTTCTGTCATTTCCTGGAAAATGTATGTAATTTACTCATTACTGACCCTAGAGAATTTTCAGTGTGTTACATTTTCCTAGAATTCTGTGTGCTACTGTGCATGAGCATAATCTAGATGTAAAAAATGAATATGAAGAATTCTCTGAAGACTTTTATTAACTATTAGCTTTGACCAAGAGTCTCCTAAAACTTAGGAAGAAGCCTGAAAGGGAAACAGGTGAACCCTCCCTGATACCTCCTCTGTATCTGTGTTCACGTTGCCTTCACATAAAAGTAAAACTACCTACATTTGTTTCTCTATATCCTGTCTTACCGACTGCATGTTTTCCATAGTACCTGATTTGTGGATATTTTGATTCTTAAAGAAATTTAAGCCATTTCTCCAAATGGCAATAACAGCACTTTCTTGTCCTCTTTTGACTAAATCGTCACCATTCGCTCACAAGGGTTCTCTTCTCTCGTGAGAGTCTTCAGTCGATATTTCACCGGAGCAGTCTGGCAGGGTCAATGATATCATCCTTCTTTTTCAAGGTTCATTCTTATTACCCAGCCTGAATTGTTCCTCTGTACTTACTGAGAAAAATCTCTCTCTTCATCAAGATTCACTTTCCTTCAAGGATGAATTCTTCCACTCACTTTGGTTTGGTCAGGCACATTCAAGTAGGAAACTTTTAGACAATTCAGAGTTCCATGTACAAGTTATTCATAAGAAACAGAACTGTCTCTCCCCTTCAGCTGCATACAGCCCCTCCATTAATAAGCATTCTACATATTTTTATGTCTATAAAGAATTCTTTTTCGGTGGGCAGTTTCAAACAAAATCAGTGATATGTAGTATATGTGTGTTCATGCTCAGTCACTCAGTCATGTCTTTGCCACCCCACGGACTGTACCCTGACGGAATCCTCTGTCCATGGAATTTCCCAGGCAAGAATACTGGAATGGGTTGCCATGTCCTCCTCCAGGGGATCTTCCCAACCCAAGGATCAAACTTTCATCTCCTGAATCTCCTGCATTGGCAGACAGATTCTTTACCACTGAGACAGCTGGGAAGCCCCTAAAGACATAGTATATATCTTCCTTTAAATAAATACAACTTACTGAATCTAGTAATGAGTATTAACCTTGCATTTATCCTTTCCTTTGAATTTCTTCCTCCTTGAACATTTTTCAAAAAGAATCTTGAAATGTGATGTTTATGGAGGACTGAAGCTAGGATACAAAATATTTTTATTTGAGAATAATATTATATCAGCAAATGATATAGGAATAGCCTCCAAGAAACATGGTGAAATTATACCTGCATTTGAAACTATAAGAATGATATTTTGCTGTTTCATGAGATGAATAGCATATCTATACCAATAAGAATCTTTGAAAAACGCATAAACTTTTAGTTTACTAGAATAACAAACTATTTCAGGTTCTGAACTAATATATTGGCATATACTTCTCATGATGTCCTGAAAGAATATTTTTGTTTATAATATTAATGCAGAAAGGGACAATTGAGGTGGCAGTGAACATCTATCCAGTTATTAAAAATGTATAAAGACATAACCATCACAATCTGCTTCTGGGTATTAAATCAAAATGAAGTGCCAAAACTTGCAAATGTTTATTTCTTGTTTCCTATACATCCTTTCCCTAAGTGATGCAATTATTTTATATTTTTTTAAAAAATAGCAAGGCAGTGTAAATATAGTTATGCATTTCTTATTCCAACAGACTTAAACTATACTTTTTCCCTTGGTCTGGGTCTAAATAAACATAACTTATGAAAATAACCTCTTTGGTGTTCTTTGTGTGATAAGATAACTGTTTCCCCCATAGCTTCTTTTCACAGTAAAGAAAATTATAAGCACGTCTAAACTCAGTATTATATTTTTATAGATTTCATCAAATACAAACATTTTGAAGCTCTTTGCTCAAAAAATCCAATTTGCCGCTATGTTATAGTCTAATGACATATAGAAACTGCAGTAACTAAGTAATTGCTGCAGCCTGGGCAGTGTTTGGAGTTTTTAATCACAAGTTTGTGTGATAACCTTGTACCCTTCTGTAGCAGTTCAAATATTTTTGTCAAAAGAACAGATGGATATATTATTTGATCAAGAGCGGCTCTGTTTATTGCTACAGAGTAAGAGTTAGTGAATAAAGCCTGTGCAAATATAATTGAATAACTGGGCTATTAGCTCAGCTCAGTGGATTATAGTCATGAAATGGCTGTGCTTCTTTGAATAAACCATCTCCCAACTGTTCTGTCTCTTACCCTATTCCCATTGCTCATTACGTTGGGTAACAGATTCTGTATTACAAGTATGGTCAAGCTTGTTCAAGCCTGTTCTCCACTCGGTAAAGCTGACATGCCTAAGGCCTTGGTCACCTCTCTCTCTTCCCTTCCCTTGACTCCACTCTTCAGGGAGGAAAGAGAGGATATAGTCAGCTTCTACAGCCAACCTTGAGCTGATGGTGAAGTTTGCAGAGATCCTGACCTCATGCCAGCCTTAGTCTATTCCAATCACTGGTAATGGCCCCTGCTAAGGTCACAGTATCCACACTGGCTAATTCTTCCCTGCGTGCATGCTAAGTCGCTTCAGTTGTGTCCAACTCTATGCGATCCTTCGGACGGTAGTCCACAAGTTTCCTCTATCCATGGGATTCTCTAGGCAAGAATACTGGAGTGGGTTGCCATTTCCTCCTCCAGAGGATCTTCCCAATCCAGGGATCAAACTCGGGTCTCCTGCATTGCAAGCAGATTCTTTACTCTCTGAGTCACCAGGGAAGCCCCACGTCAATTATATCAGGTACCATACTCACAGGCTCTGAGAATTAGGACATAAACTTCTTTGAGGGCCCCTATTCTGCTACCGGAGAGGTACCAGCCATCTTAGAGCATGAGGTAACCTTAGGGATATCAGCCATGCATGAGAGTAATTGAGTACAAAGGAAAAAGGAGCCTAGGACCCCAACTCCATGGAGATTTTATATTAGCCCTGAATTTCCCACACAGACTTCTTTCAGATTAGAAAAATGTGTTTAAGCCACTTTGGGAGGACTTGAAATATGCACGTAAAAATAAATACCCAACAAATCATGTATAATTGTACAGGCAGTTTTACTAAGCATTTATTTGGTCCAAAGCACTGTGCCAGGCACTGGGGCTCCATCCTATTTCTGCTTCATAAAATGTTCTTACCATATGAAATGAGTAATAGCAAGAAAATGTAACCAGTATTAGGATAATGAATTGAAAAAGAAAAAAACTCTGATACTATAGAGCAAGGAACACAGTATCACTAGGATCAGGTAAGGTTTCCTAAGGAAGATGGCATGAGGATTGTACACCCTCAGGAAAGAACAAGTACCATGCTGACCTTCATAGACACAAATGCTGTTATTGACCTATCATTGGAGAGGAAAGTGCTCTGAGCTGCTATTTGTTTTCAACTTCCTATAACGAGTTTTTGTCACTCTGCCCACCTCCATCCAGTACTCTTTTCCCAGACTCTCCTCTAGCCAGCGTATAGTGGAGAACTCCATAGGATTACATGAATCAGAGCCAAGGTCACTACCGTTAGAAGGTGGTCATGTAAGGACCACAAGGGAGCTTTCAGGTTATACCTGACTACCAGTGCCCTGAAAATGATCTGTTTAGGCACAGCTGGGAGAAAATACCAGAATGCTGGATATCCTTTTGAGATGGCTTGGAGTTAATTTTCCTGAGCATCAACAGACAAAATGAATGAATGGTTTACAGACTCTAGCATACATACTGTGTGTTTAGCTTCTTAGTTGTATTGGATCTTTTGGGCCCTTTAAAGGACCACAAGGGAGCTTTCAGGTTATACCTGACTACCAGTGCCCTGAAAATGATCTGTTTAGGCACAGCTGGGAGAAAATACCAGAATGCTGGATATCCTTTTGAGATGGCTTGGAGTTAATTTTCCTGAGCATCAACAGACAAAATGAATGAATGGTTTACAGACTCTAGCATACATACTGCGTGTTTAGCTTCTTAGTTGTATTGGATTCTTTTGGGCCCTTTAGACTGTAGCCCACCAGGCTCCTCAGTCCATGGGATTCTCCAGACAAGAATACTGGAGTGGGTTGCCATTTCCTACTCCAGAGAATCTTCCTGACCCAGGGATCGAACAAGAGTCTCCTGTGTCTCCTGCATTGCCAGTAGATTCTTTACCCGCTGAGCCATCAGGGAAGCCCTAAACAGACAGATGATCCTCAAATATGAGGCTATTTCCTTGCACAACTGCACTGTTTAACTTAGAGCCAGTCAGTGATTCAAAACGTATGTCAAAGAAGGACAAACGTGCTTCCAGCAAAATCCTCTGTGTGCTGCGAAAAGAAAAATGGCACTGAGTTAAAGAGTTCTTTCAGAACAAGCACTCTATCCCCACACTCATTTTAGCAACAAAAATTCAATTTGGTCAACATGTCTGGAGAGTTGATTTGACCCTTTTTCTAGAACAAAAATGCAGTGGCTTGATGGCATCATTTCTGCATGGACCATCTGTGTTTTAGCTTGTACATATAGTTCGTTACTTGTCCTTAATTGTGAATTTTGCACTTGTCCTTAATTGTGGAATTAATAGAGAAAACACGTCCTCCATGTATTTGAATTATCAGGGGCATTAAAGCTATTTTAAGTATTAGTGTGTGACAAGGCTCTGTCCTGCTTTGAGGCAGCAGAGAACAGCAGCAGCACTGATTGTGCAGTAAGCTGCCCTCACCCTTAAGTGAGATCCTGAGACAGAGGATAGTTGTTATTTCCTACATGCAATTAATTGTATATGCCCAGAACATGGTGTGCATTTCACTTTAGTATAAAAGGCATGCAGGCTACTGGTCCCTGAAATCAATGGCAGTCAGAAGAACCTAGACATTGGGTGATCTGATGAATAATTTAAGACTGATTTGTTAACTGGGCAGAAGTGAAGTTAGCCATGCAGGGAGACACATTGTCAATTGCCAGCAATTTACTATGTTTTTGAAAACCACAGGCAGCAATTTACAGAAAAGATTAGTCCAGTTACTGTACACGTGTGACATTTTCTTGATTTAAGATGTCAATCTGGAAAGCTGTTCACTGACAATTGGAGTTTGGAATGAGGTTATAAAGTTTATGAAGAACTGCTTTTACCTGAGAGCATCTGTATTTCTGTCCTGGGGGACCCCTGAATGCACACCTCCTGCTGGAATTAAACATGCATATGCAAATGAGCGCTGTCAGAAAAGGCGATGCACCTGCCCTGGGACCATTAAGCATCTTTGCATCACTCAGTGCTCTAATGCACTTGTCCCTGAGAGAGCGTGGTGATGGGCTTTGTTTCTCAGAGGAGGAAGACATCAGCCATATATTTCTTTAGTCCTGTTCCACCTCGGGGGTGTGATCACTTTCATCCTGCATCGGAAGTTCACTTTGCTCTTCTTCATAAGAAGCTGATTAAAGGGAAATCCCATTTTTATTAGTGTAATTTCTTTCCACTTCTTTTCCCTTTGGGGATTGAGTCAATAATGATGATTTCTTCATATTTGAATATGTAAAAAAGTAAAATGAAGGAAGCCTTAGCACTTGGTGGAATTTGATACCATAAAGTATCCTGGGGGTGACTTCTATAGGAAGAATATGCATCAAGTATAGCATCTCATACCTGAAATATGACAAAGTATAGCCTAGGATTGATCATCTTTGGAACTCTACCAAAAAAAATGGACTTTTGTTATACCTTTAAATTTATTTCCAGTGTTTATGTTATCAACTTCTCCAAGAATTCCTAGCAGGCTTAAATGTTGCAAATCAGAGCTATAATCATAACTCTTCTTTTGAAATCATAGGTGCCAATGGTAACTATATATTTTAAATGAGTTTAGTTTACCAGACAAGAGACGAGTCTTTATTTGTGTCATTGTTAGTAACGAAATCAATCTGAAAACTAAGACAAATACCTTCTTTCCTCTGCCTTAAACTTTTTCTCTATTTGCCCTCTGTTGAGATTTATAAACTTCTTTACAAATTAATGGAAGCTTTTGTGTCTGCTTTAATCATTTCTCCCATGTTTTTCCCAAGAGGAGAAAACAAAATGACCTTTTGATAAACTAATTTTTATCTCCCATATTAAAAGTAAAATACACAGTTCTAGAAATTTATCATTTCGACTCATTGGAAAGACCCTGATGCTGGCAAAGATTGAGGAAAGGAGGAGGAGGGGGCAACAGAGGATGACATGGTGGATGATATCATACACTCAATAGATATGAATTTGAGCAAACTCTGGGAGATGAGCTTTAATCATTTCTCCCATGTTTTTCCCAAGAGGAGAAAACAAAATGACCTTTTGATAAACTAATTTTTATCTCCCATATTAAAAGTAAAATACACAGTTCTAGAAATTTATCATTTCGACTCATTGGAAAGACCCTGATGCTGGCAAAGATTGAGGAAAGGAGGAGGAGGGGGCAACAGAGGATGACATGGTGGATGATATCATACACTCAATAGATATGAATTTGAGCAAACTCTGGGAGATGGTAAAGGACAGAGAAGCCTGGTATGCTGTAGTCCATGGGGTTGCAGTGAGTTGGACACAACTGAGCGGCTGAATGACAACAAATATTAATATTAAGCCGCCACTCTGGCTTTACCCAGAGAGCTTTTCTCTTAATTTAAAAAAATCAATAAAATTAAAGTTCACATGAATGGACAGCTTCTAAAATATCACATTAAAGACTAACACAGCTCTTCCTTGGCTCAGCAGACCTACTGTCTTGACACATAAGGCAATAGAAAAACACCCCTGGCAAACACATGTAAGCTTTTAATTACTTACACCGTCTTGGCTTTGGGTGACTATTTAAATCACACAGTTTCCTTGTTCATTCTTTGTCTGTAGTATTTAAGTGTGATATGTGTGTGTGTGTGTGCATGTGCGTGCACTCAGTTGCTGCAGTCATGTCCCACTCTTTGCAACCCATGGTTTGCAGTCTTCGTAGCCTTCTAGATGCCTCTGTCCATAGATATATATAATTTCAGAAGGGAGAAAATGTTAGCTTATTAAGAGATAGCTCTGTTGCAGACAATAAAATCAAGGTTTTATCTGTTTGACTAAAGATTAGATTAGAGTACAATAATGGTAGCAACTAACAGAATGCCTTGAATGTAGAAGGCTATCACCTTGTTGAAAGACATCAGGACATGAATTTCCAAGGTTTAAACTCACTAAGGCCCCTTGCTGCTTGGATCAGACTGTAATGATTTTGACTTGATCTGTTCCTTTACTTTTAGAAACCCCCTAGTTTATTTTTCACTAAATCACCAAAAGCTTCATGTACATTATTATGAGTACCAAACAGAGAGGTGGTTTATTATTACTCTGCATTTATTTTGTATTTTCCTTCAAGTAGCTAAAGGGTTTTTACAAAACATGACAGCAGTCATCAAAACACTTTGTCAGTCATGTAAGGCAGGAAATAATGCTGGTATAAATGTGCCAGAGATGTAATGCTTACTGGGGAATGTTCATTTTCTACATGTTTTTCAAGAGATAATCTTTTTTAAGGAATTTTCTTTAAAAGAAGTGCCAATTGCCTTAAGTATTTTTTTTTCTCAGCATTGGAGTCAGACATTTTAATGCAACAAATTCATTGAGCATCTTCTCTGTGCCAGGTATTATTGTAGGTACTAAGAATACAACTGGGGGATGAAAAGGACCTGCTCTTATGGAGCTTTTATTGTAGTGAAAGAGACATAATATATAACCACATAAATCCATGATGTGATATCCTGTGTTAAGTGCTATCAAGAGAAAAAAAAAAAAGGGCAGAATAAGGGAAAGAGGGTGACTTCATGGGAAGATGGAGTTTAGAGGCCCAAGTGGCAGACAGGAGCAAGGCATGCCAAGATACAGGAAAATGCCAGGTCCCCAAGACAGAAGGATGCTCAGTGTGTGCCAGAAACAGCAGGGATGCTGTGCTGTGTCCCCAGCATGCTGTGAGTGTGGAGAGCTAAGCAGGGGTGAGATCTGTAGGAACTTCATAGGCCATGGTAAGGATCTGGATCTATCCTCAATGTAATGGGAACCCAATACAAGTTTGAGCAAAGGAAAATGACAGGATCAACCTTGGTGTGGCTGTCATATAGAAAACAAGAATAGAAGCAAGAGGACCCATAGAAGACAATTCTGGTGATCTAGGTAAGAAATAAAGGTGGCTTGGATTAGGGTGATGGCCGTGCAGAGGAGATAGCACAGTATGTCCCCTGCATACAAAGGAGTTCTGCTCCCAGAGCATGCTTGTAAGTCCGATTTAGATGGGGAAAAAACAGAAGCAGTGACAGACTTTATTTTCTTGAGCTCCAGAATCACTGTGGACAGTGTCTACAGGCATAAAATTGAAGATGCTTGCTTCTTGGAAGAAAAGCTATGACAAATCACGACACCATATTAAAAAGCAGAGACATCACTTTGCCGACAAAGGTCCATCTCATCAAAGCTATGGTCTTTCCGATAGTCATGTATGGATGTGAGAGTTGGGCCATAATGAAAGCTTAGTGCTGAAAAAGTGGTGCTTTTGAACTGTGGTGTTGGAGAAGACCCTTGAGAGTCCCTTAGACAGCAAGGAGATCATACCAGTCCTAAAGGAAATAAACTCTGAATATTCATTGGAAGAACTGATGCTGAAGCTGGAGCTCCAATACTTGGGCCACATGATTGGAAGAGTCAACTCATTGGAAAGACCCTGATGCTGGGAAAGATGGAGGGTAGGAGGAGAAGGGCGTGACAGAGGATGAGATGGTTGGATGGCGTCACTGACTTAATGGATGTGAGTCTGAGCAAACTCTGGGAGATGGTGAAGGACAGGGAAGCCTGGCATGCTGCAGTCCAGGGGGTCTCAAGGAGTCATACACATCTGAAGTGATTTAGCATGCACACGGGCTCCTCCCCAGAGGGAGTGGGGCTGAAAGTTCCAGTCTTCTAATTGTGTGGTTGCTTCCTTCAGCAACCAGCTCTCTCCCCAAAGCTATCTAGGACTTTCGTCCCCTAAGAGTTACCTCTTTAACATAAACTCAGGTAAGATCGAAAGGGTCTCCTTGTGAACAACAAAAGACACTCTTATCTCAGGAAATCCAAAAGGCTTTAGAATCTCAGTTCCAGAAACTGATGAATATCAAGTATATATTTTTTATTATATATCACACTTTTTAATTACTATCCCACTGAGAAAAGAACTTTTGAAGGACTCTGACACTAGGTGCTAGAGTTCATCCAGATTGAGAAAGATGGTACAGAGGGCAGAAACCGGGGAGAAAGAAACAAAGGAAGCAAGGGTTTGAGGGTTTTCTGGGTTACCAGGTAAGTTCCCAGAGGGTGCTCATTTCACTCTGCCATCAGTCTTCCAAAGGAAGTGGTCTTTCCCCTTAATTGATAAGAAAATGCAAGGTTTAGAGAGGATAGATAATTTATTCCTGGTCAGACAACTGATGTCTGACAAATATAGTTCTTAATCCCAGGCTGCCATCTCGGAGACTGAGATCACATCCATTATTGACATGGTGTATGAAAGAATCACAAAATGAAAGAAAACTAAGAAAAACTGGGACAAACATGTTACTGTATTCACACCTTCCTTCTCCACCACTGAGGAGTATTCCTTATGATGCAACCTGAAAGCCTGAGACATGGGAGATTTATGAAGAAACAAAACTCTGTCCAAAGAGCTGACATCAGACTCTGTGTGTTAAGTAGCTTCAGTTGTGTCTGACTCTTTGTGACCCCATGGACTATAGCCCAGCCCCTTGGGCTCCTCTGTCCATGGGATTCTCCAGGCAAGATTACTGGAATGGGTTGCCTTTCCCTTCTCCAGAGGATCTTCCCAATGCAGGGATAGAACCTGGGTCTCCTGCATTGCAGGCAGATTCTTTTTCTTCTGAGTCACCAGGGAAGCCTGTATCTCAGTGATTAGCCTCATCCTCATGCCTTCCAAGGAACCTTTGCAATAGACAACAGCTCCGACCATGTCACCAAGTGTGGTCCTGCCCGGTGCTCCCTTCATCCCATTCTGAAGACCAGGGTAAAACATCTCTGAGAAGTTAAGTCTGTGAACACACACTATATTCGTGGTTAAAAGGAGAGTCAAACGTAGAATGTCAGACCCATATCCATGAACGTTGTCAAGGGTGTGAGTCAGGTGCGGAGCTGGAAGCATTGAGATGACCTATTTGAATTCAGAAGCTGCCTGAGCGGTCAACTCAGCTGTGAGCCAGGCGAGGAGGATGTAGCTAAGAACTGAGAGCTACTGCTCCATCCATCTGTCTCTGAAAACAGGCATAATTATTGTGATTGCCCCACTTCCAGTGGGGAATTAATTGTGGTGCCTTGTCTTTTTAGATTTTTTCCGCTTATTTATTTTATTTTATTCAGTATTTTTCCCACTTATTTATTTTGCATCACCTTTCCTTTCATTAGGAAAGAAGGCAAGCAATAAAATAGATATGCTACACTTTTTCTACAGTAGGCTATTGAATTAATAAATGTTCTGTATGTGTGTATTGCTACAGTGTGTGTGCATGCTCAGTTGTGTCTGACTCTTTGCAACACCACGGACTGTAGCCCACCAGGCTCCTCTGTCCATGGAATTTCTCAGGCAAGAATACCAGAGTATGTGGCCATTTCCTATTCTAGGGGATCTTCCCCATCCAGAGATCGAACCCATGTCTCCTGCATTGGCAGGTGGATTCTTTACCACTTGAGCCACCTGGGAAGCCCCTAATAAGCATTCTGATTTGGTTCTAATGTTGCTTGTAGATCTCAGGCTCCAACTTGGAGAAACCCTATACTGTGTTGGCAGGAAGCTGTAACTGGTGATCTCATGAGAAGATGATGCAGTGGACAGCTGTTGTGCTGCCATCAGATAGAGGTGCATATTTATCTACATTAGCTGAACTCAGCTTGGCAATTCCTGCAGTGAGTCACTTACATTTTCAAGGGAATGGAAGCATTCAAGCCTGGAACAGCTGATACATACACGCAAAACATTGAAAATACATGCCAGTGTTTTTAAGGGTCTTTCTAACTATTGACAAATTGGTAAAAGTGTTACCGAACCCGGTCTGGCTGCTTGCCACTTAAAAAAAAATATATCAATACTGGCAAAAGTTGATAGAAAGAAAAGCTGCTTTTAATCAGAATGCCAGTAATCTGGGTGGGGGGTGGAAGTGGGAGGATAGTAGACTCAGTGTTCGGCCATGAAAGTTCTCAAGGGAAGAAAGGAAGTAAGTCCAGGTAACCACTGAGATGGGGGATCAGAATGTCACCATCTGTACTGTGTCCAGTCTGTGTGCAGGCCTGTGGACTGCTTCTGAGCTTTCTTTAGATGCTATCTTATTCACAGTTTGTTTTTGAGATTGCTGAAGGGGAAGTTAGGGAAGAGCTTGGTCATCTATTAATTACTTAGTCCTCGTTGCTACTCCTTTGATCAATGGAAAGAACCAACAGAATAGGCAAGGTATTGTGTAATCAAAAGATTTGAAAAATGTGCTAGGACCCGAAATGAGCAGAGTGTGGGGGTGCTTGGTTTAAGGTTAGTGACAAGACAAAGGGACCTCTTACAAAGAGTTTCTTTACTACCAAAAGCTACTTACAAAATGCTTAAGATGTGGGGAAAAAAAAACAAACAGTGAACAACATCCCTGAGAAGGCAAATGAACTAACCTAAAGGCTAGCCCTGAAAGGAAGAACTGCAGATGTGGACTTAAAATTTTTTCACAGCCTAAAATTTGAGAGTTATGTTTTATTCTGTGGGAATTTTAGGACATAGTCCAGGAAGCAGCATCTCTAGTAACCCTGAGGGAACTGCTTCGAAAGGTGAGAGGAGGAGTCAGGTTATATAGAAGTTTTGTAACAAAGGGCAGGCAGTCTGGATGCCAAAAGATGATTTTTAATGAAAGAAAACCAGATATCCCAAGTTAAGGAATTTAGCGCATTTCTGTGTAAGAAGATGCAAGAGTCTGGGCTCACTGAAGTCACTCCTTTGATATGCACCTCAGGTTCTGAGGCTGGTTTCCTGGGTTTTCACATCCTGAGTTTCTTATGCGCTCATCATAGGAAGTGGCTACAATCCTTGATGACTGTGACCTCTTTTGATTACTGATATGTCAGGAAATATCTATTTCTCACAGGGATGTGTTATAGACAAATTGTATTAGCAAGTCTTTGTGGTCAATCAATGTAAGGGATGCCAGGGGTCATTTGGGATATATTTTATTTTCACCTTCTATGATGATATTCAACTCAAATCTGACATAAGAAGCCAATGCATTTTGCCTGAGCTTCCCTCGTGGCTCAGATGGTAAAGCGTCTGCCTACAATGCGGGAGACCAGGGTTTGATCCCTGGCTTGGGAAGATCTCTTGGAGAAGGAAATGGCAACCCACTCCAGTATTCTTGCCTGGAGAATCCCACGGACTGAGGAGCCTGGTGGGCTACAGTCCACGGGGTCGCAAAGAGTCGGACACAACTGAGCGAGCTTCATACCAATTCTTAGGGCTTTTCAGAGAGCACAATGGTAAAGAATCCACCTGCCAGTGAAGGAGATGTGGGTTCAGTCCCTAGGTTGGGAAGATACCTTGGAGGAGGAAATGGCAATCCACTCCAGTATTTTTGCCTGGGAAATCCCATGGACAGAGGAGCCTATTAGGCTACAGTGCATGGGGTGCAAAGAGTCAGACACGACTTGAGCACGCATGCACACACAGAGATTCTTAGAGAACTGCTACAACTACATTTATGTTACAACTATTGCAAGAAAGAAGACAGCGAGGAAGTAACTCTAATTTTTTTGGAAATAAAAATAAAGTTTTATTCATCCCCATCCACCTCCAGCCTCCTACAACTTTTTATGTATGAGACCCCTTCTCAGCAAAGGCAGATAGTAATGATCTTATTAACATATTAAACAATGGCATAGAAGAGGCTGACATTTCCCAAAGCTTTTGGTCAATGATTAAAGTAATGAAAGTTGCCAGTTACTCAGGCCAAGCCTATAAAGGCCTTAAATTCACTCACTGCCTGAAAGGTCAGGTAAATTAAAGGATAATATAGGGCCAGCCTTGAACAGTCTGCGTGCGGTGATCTTGAGTGCTCTTAAAAGTGGCTGAAACTCAGAGACCTGGCATTAATTCTAGCCAGCTTCCTGGTATTGATTAAGAAGTAATCGCAAGTGCTCATTTGTGGGCAAATTAAGAGATAAGTCCTTTTCGGAAGGTCATTTACATGTCTTCTTTTTAATTAATATTACTGACTTGAAGATTTGCAGTTAAATTAGCCCATTAATTATAAAAGCCATCAGTTTGGAGAGTAGGAAAGGATAATTTATTTAATATCAGATCCAGATTGTCAGTAAATTCCTATTTCTTCTGATACTCTGCTAGAAAAAGTCTCAAGTTTTGAAGTATTCGGTTGGCCCAAAAAGTTTTTTCCAGTTTTCCTGTAATGTCTTATAGAAAAATCTGGAATGAACTTTTTGGGCAACCCAATATGAGTTGAATGGGTGGGCACGACTTAAGCTGGCTTATTTTTGTTATTGCTGATTATAATGTAATATATAAACTTTTTTTTTAAAACTTAAAAATGTATTGAATTAGAATGAAGAAACAAATCTTTTTCCCTTCTACCACTTGTATTTCAGTATTCCCATTTGTTAAGCTCAACATATACATAGATTTTGTTTATGTGTACGCACATGTACATAGTATTTTGGGGGGCTCCAAAATCACTACAGATGGTGATTGCAGCCACGAAATTAAAAGACACTTACTCCTTGGAAGGAAAGTTATGACCAACCTAGATAGCATACTGAAAAGCAGAGACATTACTTTGCCAACAAAGGTCCATCTAGTCAAGGCAATGGTTTTTCCAGTGGTCATGTATGGATGTGAGAGTTGGACCATGAAGAAAGCTGAGCGCTGAAGAATTGATGCTTTTGAACTGTGGTGTTGGAGAAGACTCTTGAGAGTCCCTTGGACTGCAAGGAGATCCAACCAGTCCATTCTGTTGGGAAAGATGGAGAAACAGTGGAAACAGTGTCAGACTTTATTTTGAGGGGCTCCAAAATCACTACAGATGGTGATTGCAGCCACGAAATTAAAAGACACTTACTCCTTGGAAGGAAAGTTATGACCAACCTAGATAGCATACTGAAAAGCAGAGACATTACTTTGCCAACAAAGGTCCATCTAGTCAAGGCAATGGTTTTTCCAGTGGTCATGTATGGATGTGAGAGTTGGACCATGAAGAAAGCTGAGCGCTGAAGAATTGATGCTTTTGAACTGTGGTGTTGGAGAAGACTCTTGAGAGTCCCTTGGACTGCAAGGAGATCCAACCAGTCCATTCTGAAGATCAGCCCTGGGATTTCTTTGGAAGGAATGATGCTAAAGCTGAAACTCCAGTACCTTGGCCACCTCATGCAAAGAGTTGACTCATTGGAAAACACTCGATGCTAGGAGGGACTGAGGACAGGAGGAGAAGGGGATGACAGAGGATGAGATGGCTGGATGGCATCACCGACTTGATGGACTTAAGTTTGAGTGAACTCCAGGAGCTGGTGATGGACAGGAAGGCCTGGCGTGCTGTGATTCATGAGGTCACAAAGAGATGGACATAACTGAGTGATTGAACTGATGTACATAGTATATACACAGTTTAGCACATATATAAAATAGATACTCTAAAGCTGTCATTACTTAAAATATTTTCATCTTTTGCTTTTTCACATGTTACAATAAGAGCACTTGACTGTGTAATAAATATTCTTTGAAAACCACATTTTATTAATTTTGTCTTTTAAGACAATTGTGGATTCAATAGAATTGTAAGAAATAATGCAGAAAGAGCTAATATATCCTTTGCCCTGTTGCCTCCAGAGGTTGCATCTTGCAAAACTATTGTACAATGTCACAACAAAGATATTAACATTGGTTCAATCAAAATGAAGAGTAATTCCATCACCATAGGATCACCCGTGGCACCTTTTATAGACATATATATACTTCCCTCCCATTGGTAATGTCTCACTTCAGTTCAGTCGCTCAGTCGTGTCCAACTCTCTGCAACCCCATGGACTGCAGCACATCAGGCTTCTCTGTCCATCACCAACTCCTGGAGCTTGCTCAAACTCATGTCTATTGAGTCAGTGATGCCATCAAACTATCTCATCCTCTGTTGTCTCCTTCTCCTCCTGCCTTCAGTGTTTCCTAGGATCAGTCTTTTCCAATGAGTCAGTTCACATCAGCTAGCCAAATTAGTGTTTTGGCTTCAGCATCAGTCCTTCCAATGAACATTCAGGACTGATTTCCTTTTGGATTGACTGGTTGTATCTCCTTGCAGTCCAAGGGACTCTCAAGAGTCTTTACCAACATTACAGTTCAAAAGCACCAATTCTTCAGCTTTCTTTATAGTCCAACTCTCACATCCATACATGACTACTGGAAAAACCATAGCTTTGACTAGATGGACCTTTGTCAGCAAAGTAATGTCTCTGCTTTTTAATATGCTGTCTAATTTGGTCATAACTTTTCTTCCAAGGAGCAAGTATTTTTTAATTTCATGGCTGCAGTCACCACCTGCAGTGATTTTGGAGTGATTTTGTTAATGTCTAGAAACCACTTATCTGTTTGTCTTTTTTTTTTTTTTTTTTTTGGTTTGTTTTCAAGAATGTTATACAAATGGAATCACCCAGTATATAACTTTTCATCAAGCATAATTCTCTGGAAATTCATCCAAGTTGTTACATGTATCAATAGTTGATTCCTTTTGCTTGCTGAGTGTTTATTCCATGATATGGATGCGCCAGTTTAACCATTCACACAATGACAGACATCCAGGTTGTTTCCAATTCTTGGCTATCATAAGTGAAGCTGCTATGAACTTTAGTATACAGGTATTTGTGAATATGTTTTATTTCTTTTCATTTCTTTCAATATGAAACCTTTCTGGGATAGATGTCCAGGTGTGTAGTTGTTGAATCATTTGATAGTTACATCTGAAGTTTCATGTAAAACTGTCAAACTATTTTGTAGCATGACTGTACCATTTTACTCCCCCCTATCAATGCTTGAATGATCTAGTTTCTCTGTATATTCACTAACATTTGGTCTTGTCATTGTAACTTATTTTAACCATTCTGGAAGGTGTATAATGAGATCTCATTGTGGTTTCAATTTGCACATCCTTAGCTGAATTTGCATATTCAGCTAATGCTGCTGAATATCTTCTCATTTGCTTATTTGCCATTGGTGAAATATCTCTCCATGTCTTTTGCCCATTTTCTGATCGGATTTATTGGAATTTCTAATGTTAAGCTCTGAGACTTTTTTGTAAATTCTAGATACTATCGTTTCTCAGATATGTGTTTTGCAAATTTTTTCCAGTATGTAATTTGTCTTGTCATCCTCTTAACACACTCTGTAACAGAGCAAATGTTTTTAATTTTGATGAGATCCAATTTGTCAGTTTTTTCTTCTTATAGATAATACTTCTCCTGTGAAGTCTAAGAATTCTTTGCTAGCCCTAGCTACTGATGATTATCTTCTTTTCAAACTGTTGATGAAAATTAACCAGTACATCTAAGAAAGAATTGAAAAATTCTATTTAAGCCAAATTTGAGGATTATAACCCAGGAAGAACTTCCCCAAAAGCTCTGAGAAATGTGCCTACTGTCAAAAGCACAGTTATATAAGCTTTTTGATACAGAAGACTGTACATCAAGTGGTGTATTATTGAGTTTACATAATCCAAATCTGTATTATCATGGTGGATTATGTGACCCTTTACAAGATCCAAAAGGAATGTTATCTTTTAAAGAGTTATCCTGTTGATGCTGGGAGAATGTTGCTCGTTATGGCTGAGCAAGTATTCCTGCCCATTGGGGACATCTGTTGTTGTTTAGTCACCAAGTCGTGTCTGACTCTTTGCAACCCCATGGACTGCAGTACTCCAGGCTTTTTTGCTCTTCACTATCTCATGGAATTTGCTCAAACAAATGCCATTCAACCATTTTATCCTCTGTTACTCTTCTCCTCCTGCCTTCAATCTTTCCCAGAATCAGAGTGTTTTCCAGTGAGTTGGCTCTTCAAATCAGGTGGCCAGAGTATTGGAGCTTCAGCATCAGCATCAGTCCTTCCAATGAATATGCAGGGTTGATTTCCTTTAGAATTAACTGGTTTTATCTCCTTGATATCCAAGGGACTCTCAAGAGTCTTCTCCAACATGACAATTTGAAAGCATCAATTCTTCAGCACTCAGACTTCTTTATTGTGCAACTCTCACGTCTGTATATGACTACTGGAAAACCCATAGCTTTGACAATATGGACCTTTGTTGGCAAAGTGATGCCTCTTGCCTCTTAATACAGAAATCTGGTCAATGCCTAATGCAGATACACAACGTGGGGAGAGAGGTGGCCACAGTACAGAGAACAATTTTTACATTTAAATTTTTCTTGCGCTGCCATAAAACATGACTTTAATTTCACTAAATATTTCACAGTTTTATGTTTTAAGTTGGTGACTTATTTGGGGTTCATTAATTTAGCTGTAATTTTATTCCTTGTGTAAGATTGAATTAACATGTTCAGAGTGAAGTAACTTGTTTTTTTAAGTGTTGATTCTATAAATTCATGGATGAAGTGAGGCTGAGAGAGAAAACAGCAAATGGATATTAACTGAGGATAAACTACAGTCCATGTGAACCAGTGGAGACAAGGAATCTCAATTGACTCCCTTTCTTCAGTTCAGTTTCAGTTCAGTCACTCTTTGTGACCCCATGAATCGCAGCACTCCAGGCCTCCCTGTCCATCACCAACTCCTGGAGTTCACTCAGACTCACGTCAGTGATGCCATCCAGCCATCTTATCTTCTGTCATCCCCTTGTCCTCCTACCTCCAATCCCTCCCAGCATCAGAGTCTTTTCCAATGAGTCAACTCTTCTCATGAGGTGGCCAAAGTACTAGAGTTTCAGCTTTAGCATCATTCCTTCCAAAGAAATCCCAGGGCTGATCTCCTTTAGAATGGACTGGTTGGATCTCCTTGCAGTCTAAGGGACTCTCAAGAGTCTTCTCCAACGCTACAGTTCAAAAGCAACAATTCTTTGGTGCTCAGCCTTCTTCACAGTCCAACTCTCACAGCCATACATGACCACAGGAAAAACCATAGCCTTGACTAGACGGACCATAGTAGGCAAAGTAATGTCTTTGCTTTTGAATATTCTGTCTAGGTTGGTCATAACTTTTCTTCTAAGGAGTAAGCGTCTTTTAATTTCATGGCTGCAATCACCATCTGCAGTGATTCTGAAGCCCTCAGAAATAAACTCTGACACTGTTTCCCCTGTTTCCCCATCTATTTGCCATGAAGTGATGGGACCAGATGCCATGATCTTCGTTTTCTGAATGTTGAGCTTTAAGCCAACTTTTTTACTCTCCACTTACACTCTCATCAAGAGGCTTTTTAGTTCTTCTTTACTTTTTGCCATAAGGGTGGTGTCATATGCATATCTGAGGTTATTGATAGTTCTCCCAGCAGTCTTGATTCCAGCTTGTGCTTCTTCCAGTCCAGCGTTTCTCATGATGTACTCTGCATATAAGTTAAATAAGCAGGGTGACAATATACAGCCTTGACGGACTCTTTTTCCTATTTGGAACCAGTCTGTTGTTCCCTGTCCAGTTCTAACTGTTGCTTCCTGAGCTGCATACAGATTTCTCAAAAGGCAGGTCAGGTGGTCTGGTATTCCCATCTCTTTCAGAATTTTCCACAGTTTATTGTGATCCATACAGTCAAAGGCTTTGGCATAGTCAGTAAAGCAGAAATAGATGTTTTTCTGGAACTCTCTTGCTTTTTCCATGATCCAACAGATGTCGGCAATTTGATCTCTGGTTCCTTTGCCTTTTCTGAAACAAGCTTGAACATCAGGGAGTTCACGGTTCACGTATTGCTGAAGCCTGGCTTGGAGAATTTTGAGCATTACTTTACTAGCATGTGAGATGAGTGCAATTGTGTGGTAGTTTGAGCATTCTTTGGCATTGCCTTTCTTTGGAATGGAATGAAAACTGACCTTTTCCAGTCCTGTGGCCACTGCTGGGTTTTCCAAATTTGCTGTCATATTGAGTGCAGCATGTTCACAGCATCATCTTTCAGGATTTGAAATAGCTCTACTGGAATGCCATCAGCTTCACTAGCTTTGTTCATAGTGATGCTTTCTAAGGCCCACTTGACTTCACATTCCAGGATGTCTGGCTCTAGATGAGTGATCAGACCATCGTGCTGATCTTGGTCATGAAGATCTTTTTTTGTACAGTTCTCCCCTTCTTGGTAGTCTGCTTTTTAACAGTTCTCCTGATGTCTAGTCTAGAATTCCCGTTCATCACCTTCTCTCCCTTCATTTCTGCTGCTGAATTCTTGAAGTCTTTGATCTGCTAAACCCACTTATCTTCCCCTTCCTTCTTTCCTTATGTTATTCTCTTTCTTTTTATAAACAATATAGACCTAATGAAAATTGTAAAGCACTGTAGATTTTAAGGAATCTTTCATTCTGTAAATGAATAAATAAAAATAAGATGCTTGGGGAAAAAAAGATATCAACTTAGTGCTAATATTGACAACTGCATTCAGATATTATCAAACAACTTAAAATCAGGAAGTTCTTACTCTAAATAAATGTGTGTACATAACCACTTTCCTCCCTAAGGAAGTCTTAACTAAATCAATATACACGTGTTTGTGTACAATCCAGACAGATGTAACATAGATGTCTAGATTTGGAAGCAGATAATAATCTCCAAGGATGCCATTTAGTTGACCAGGATCAAAGAACTTAAAGGAAGACAGAACGACATCGTGGAGAAGAGAAATGGGGAAAATTCATGGATCTGGCCTCACAGGATTTATAAACACACTTCTTTTAACCTCTCTCCCCTATTGACCTTGTAATTATCATTGTGCTTTGGGACTAATGGTCTCAGAGTCAATATTTCCTTTTTTTAAAAGAAAATATACAACAGAATGATGAAAATATAGGAAACTTTTGTTGGCTGTAAGCTATGCAAAGGATCCAAGGGTCCAGAAGAGAAGAAAAGAACAAGAAAAAAGGTTTATCTCTATAGACAGAGGCATAGGAAGGAAAAGAAAGTCCCATAACAGAGACCATTAGCTATAGGGAAGGAAAACCTCTGCTTCCATCTGGATGATAGCAATGGGGTCATAGGGCCCCCTCTTCTGTCACCAGCCTGGCAGATGATGGAGGATGTTCTTGTTCTCCTGTGAGATCAATGATGCAGGAAAAAAATTCACACCACTTTAAATTTACATGTACGGTCAGCATATGCCAAATGACAGGGTACTTGTTTGAGGAACAATAGTCATAACAAAAATGTAATGAAGTATGAATGGTTGATAGTAGATTTTCAATAACAGTATAAATAGGTGTTTCTAGATCATGTAAGTGCAAATGGACTTTGTGATTAGAAGAAAAAATATGCATTTGTACAGACATTGTTTGAGTACCTAGGAATGTTAACCAATCAATATAGCCATTTATAAAGTTTATAGCTACGTCTAGCTTTTATATTTGTATGATTTCTCCTACCTTCCTTCCTCCATGAATGTCCAGTGGAGCATATATTTATATTAAAATAATAACACCAACCATAGCCTGAATAACTGATAGATAGCATTGCTTTGATGTGATATTATACTTCAGAGCTTAATATTCTCAGCCTGACTTAATCTTTCATATTTCATTCTTTGAAACAAATTTTTAAAGTGTTTACTGATTTATTTACTGGTGCACTAGGTCTAGTTGCTGTCCATGGGCTCTCTCCGGTTGCAGCGAGTGGGGCTACTCTCTAGCTGTGGGGCACGGGCTTCTCATTGCGGTGGCTTCCCTTGTGGAGCACGGGCTCTAGGGCACCCAGGCTCTGTAGTTGTGGTGCATGGGCTTAGCTGCCCCTAAGTATGTGGAATCTTCCCAGACTAGGGATTGAACCCATTTCCCCTGCATTGGCAGGCGATTCTTTACCACTAGACCACCAGGGAAATCCTCATGTTTCATTCTTTCATCCAACGATTTGTTCATCAGCACCCACAACATGCTGGACATTGTGTTGAAGATATAAAGCTGGGATCAAGATGTAGACATAATAGATAGTTCTGTTAAAAGCTTCAGTTGATTAATTCCTACCGGTTTTTGGCGAGTGCTGTCTCGTTTAATTTTCACAGTGGTACCAAGAAATAGACACCATGATTCACATTTAACAGGCCAAGAAACCTAGAGTTTGTTCAAGGTCATATGGCCAAGAAATGGTGAAACCTGAGTGCCTGCTTGGATTTTCCTGATTCAAAGCTAATTAGGGCAGTGTACTACAGTGAGTTATATAAAAGCAATCACTTGAATTTCTTATTTTTTTTAATTTTAAAACAAATTATTTTTTTAAGTTTATCAAAGTATAGTTGATCACAGTGTTGTGTTGATTTCTGGTGTACAGCAAAGTGACTTGGTTATCCATATATATATATTCTTTTACATTCTCTTTTCCATTATGGTTTATCACAGGATATTGAAAGATATGTCATAGGACCTTGATATACAGTAGGACCTTGTTGTTTATCCATTCTATATATTGTAGTTTGCATCTGCTAATCCCAAACTCCCAATCTTTCCCTCTCCCCCCCACCCTGCCCTCTGGGAAACCACAAGTCTGTGCTCTATGTGAGTCTGCTTTGTGTCATATTTTAGGCCCCACATATAAGTGATAGCATATGGTCTTTGTCTTTCTTTCTGACTAAGATTTGTCTCATAATCTCTAGGTCCATCCATATTGCTGCAAATATTGCTGCAAACATTATTTCATTCTTTTTAATGGCTGAGTAATATTCCATTGTATATATACATCACAGCCTCTATTCATTCATCTGTTGATGGAAATTTAGGCTGTTTCAATGTCTTGGTTATTGTGATGCAATGACTATCAGTCAGTTCAGTTCAGTTCAGTTGCTCAGTCATGTCTGACTCTTTGCAGCCCCATGAATTGCAGCACACCAGGCTTCCCTGTCCATCACCAACTCCCAGAGTTCACTCAGATTCACATGCATCAAGTCAGTGATGCCATCCAGCCATCTCATCCTCGATCGTCCCCTTCTCCTCTCACCCCCAGTCTCTCCCAGCATCAGAGTCTTTTCCAATGAGTCAACTCTTTGCATGAGGTGGCCAAAGTACTGGAGTTTCAGCTTTAGCATCATTCCTTCCAAAGAAATCTCAGGGCTGACCTCCTTCAGAATGGACTAGTTGGATCTCCTTGCATTCCAAGGGACTCTCAAGAGTCTTCTCCAACACCACAGTTCAAAAGCATCAATTCTTCAGCACTCAGCTTTCTTCACAGTCCAACTCTCAAATCCATACATGACCACAGGAAAAACCATAGCCTTGACTAGATGGACCTTAGTCAGCAAAATAATGTCTCTGCTTTTGAATATTCTGTCTAGGTTGGTCATAATTTTCTTTTCAAGGAGTAAGCATCTTTTCATGGCTGCAGTCACCATCTGCAGTGATTTTGGAGCCCCCAAAAATAAAGTCTGACACTGTTTCCACTGTTTCCCCATCTATTTCCCATGAAATGATGGGGCCAGATGCCATGATCTTCATTTTCTGAATGTTGAGCTTTAAGCCAACTTTTTCACTCTCCTCTTTCACTTTCATCAAGAGGCTCTTTAGTTCCTCACTTTCTGCCATAAGGGCGGTGTCATCTGCATATATGAGGTTATTGAGATTTCTCCTGGCAATCTTGATTCCTGCTTGTGTTTCTTCCAGTCCAGCGTATCTCATGATGTACTCTGCATAGA
>SJYC01092149.1:0-61217 GCA_006408675.1 Madoqua kirkii | reverse complement strand
TCCTCTTCACTTTCTGTCATAAGGGTGGTGTCATCTGCATATCTGAGGTTGTTGATATTTCTCCCGGCAATCTTGATTCCAGCTTGTGTTTCTTCCAGTCCAGCGTTTCTCACGATATACTCTGCATATAGGTTAAAGAAGCAGGGTGACAGTATACAGCCTTGACATACTCCTTTTCCTGTTTGGAACCAGTCTGTTGTTCCATGTCCAGTTCTAACTGTTGCTTCCTGACCTGCATACAGATTTCTCAAGAGGCAGGTCAGGTGGTCTGGTATTCCCATCTCTTTCAGAATTTTCCACAGTTTATTATGATCCACACAGTCAAAGGCTTTGGCATAGTCAGTAAAGCAGAAATAGATGTTTTTCTGGAACTCTCTTGCTTTTTCCATGATCCAGCAGATGTTGGCAATTTGATCTCTGGTTCCTCTGCCTTTTCTAAAACAAGCTTGAACATCAGGGAGTTCGTGATTCACATATTGTTGAAGCCTGGCTTGGAGAATTTTGAGCATTACTTTACTAGCATGTGAGATGAGTGCAATTGTGTGGTAGTTTGAGCATTCTTTGGCATTGCCTTTCTTTGGGATTGGAATGAAAACTGACCTTTTCCAGTAGGCGTATGTGTATCTTTTTGAATTGTGTTTTGTCTGAGTATATGCCCAGGAGTAGCATTGCTAGATCATATGGCAACTCTATTTTCAGTTTTTTGAGAGGTCTCCATACCACTATTCATATTGGCTGCACCAATTTACATTCCCACGAACATGTGGGAAGGTTGCCTTTTCTCCACACTCTCTTCAACATTTATCGTTTGTAGACTTTTTAGTGATGGCCGTTCTGACTGGTGTGAATTGATGCCTTATTGTTGTTTTGATTTTCGTTTGTCCAGTTTGCAGTGAAGAGCATTTTTTCATGTGCCTATTGGCCATTTCTTCTACATGCCTTCTTTGAAGAATCATCTATTTATATCTTCTGCCCATTTTTCAGTTGGGTTGTTTGGATTTATTTGTTATTACACTTTTTAAGTTCTTTATATCTTTTGAAAATTAAGCCCTTGTCAGTCATCCAATCACTGTATTTCTGCTCCATTTGAAGTCTCTCTCCCACATACTGACTCTGTAACTCGAGCAGATTGTTTAACATATGACTTCAGTTTCCTCATCTGAAGATGGAGACAATAATAGTTTCTGCCTTGTCAGGTTGTGAAAAGTTTGACAACTATTCTGATGGAGAAATAAACAGAGTGTGTGAATTGCAAGAGAAGGAGCACTGTAGTTTGCCTAAGGAATTGAGAAGGGCTTCTGAGAAAATGTGACCTATGACAAGGGTGTTAAAGGATGAGAAGGAACTGGAAGCTGCCATATCCCCACTCCTTCCCCTTGTGGATCTATTTTAAGCCACGACCTCTAGTTTATCACTCTTCCCATTATGTACCCACTTAGGGAACTCAGCAGCAAAACAATGCATAGTTATTAAATATTTTTACATTAATGCCATGCATCGTTACAAATATTTTACATATGTTAATGCAACAGAATCCAAACAGCAACCCTGTGATAAGGAAACTGAAGCTGTAGAAATTTAAATAATTTGCACAAGGACCATAACTCATGAGTCCTATACTTGTGGTATGCTTAATTTGGAGGAAGGCTAGCTTTCTAGTTCATTAGCCCTTGAGATATGTCTATGTTCTTTAGCTCCCAAGCCCACCCTTCCCACAGGAGTATAGGCACCAACTGGAGTTTCTTGCTCCCGAAATAGTAAGTGGAAGGAGTGACCAGTGATTCTATTAGTAAATCTCAGGCAGGCCCTTCAGAGCCACTCAGTTTCCATTGATTTCCATGGAGAGAAGCCTCATTTAGATGGAAATGCAGAAATGGATTTCTTTGTTCATGATATAAACTCATATTTTATGCTGGGCTCAATAATTCCCACAAATGGAGAGGTTGAATTTGGATCAATGAAGATTCTAGAGATTGTTCTTACTGAGCAAATATGTCAAGTGGCCTTTGGGGCACAGATACTGAAAAAGCATCTCAGTATGCTTCTGAGAAAGCACGACTCTGAAAAAGCACGAGGTCATGTGGAATGTCAGATATCTGTTCTACACACAGCTGCTGATACTCGGAGAAATCAACCCTGAAATTTCATTGGAAGGACTCTTGCTGAAACTGAAGCTCCAATACTTTGGTCATCTGATGCAAAGAGTCAACTCATTGGAAAAGACCCTGGTCCTGGAAAAGATTGCTGGCAAGAGGAGAAGGAGGTGACAGAGGATGAGATGGTTAGATGGCATCACCAACCCAATGGATATGAGTCTGAGCAAACTCCAGGAGATGGTGAGGGACAGGGAAGCCTAGCATGCTACAGTCCATGGGGTTGCAAAAAGTTCTACACAACTTAGTGACTGAACAACTCTCATTCAATGCCAGCCTCCGCAGGATTCCCCAGAAAAGGAGGGAGGTCTATGGGAGACAGAGAGTAGATCATCAGGTCTCAAGGTTAAGACTCTGGGAACACACTCCTGAAGTTTGTATCTCACTTCCAGTTGGCTCTTTGAGAAGTTACTTCACCATGCCTCAGTGTTCTTATCTGTAAAATGCACTTAATAATAACACCTTCCTCTTAGGATGAACTAAGAATTAAATGACCTAGTCTGTGTAAAGTGGCAAAAATGGTACCCATCACACATTAAATGAAGCAGTGAAAAATATCTATATACTTTGTTTGAAAGCTTCGGCTTCCTGGTGACTCAGTGGTAAAGAATCTGCCTGCAAGGAAGGAGAAAAGTGTTCGATTCCTGGGTCAGGAAGATTTCCCCAAAGTAGGAATTCACAACCCACTCCAGTATTCTTGCTGGGAAAACCATTAACAGAGGTGCCTGGCAGGCTACAGTCCAAAGGGTCATAAAGACTTGGACATGATTGAGTGACTGAGCACACACACTTGGCTGAAAGCATTTTTCCATAAGTACACATTTGAGACCATAAGTCCTCCACTTCTCACTTCTATGTTGCCAAATTTAACAGTAACTCTCTTCACCATGTCAGTGACATACAAAGGAATATTTAGCAAGCTTTTGGTTTGTTACGCCTCTAACCGAATCGTTTGTCCATGCCATGGCTCCAAGGAAGGATGGGCTGGTGGCCAGAACTAGGAAAGAGCCAAGGAGGAAAGTTATCCTCAAAAGAAAGGCAGTGCCTGCGAGCAGCTGTGAGTGATAATAGACAGGATGTGCAATCATGAATGAGAAGCTCTGTGGGGGTGGCCTGCCACTTGGTAGCAGAAAGACTCTGTACCAATCATTTTCTCTAAAACTTAGTTCTCTACTTGGGAAATACAGATAACATCATTGTGACTTGTTTCAAGAGGCAATCCAGTTGTCTTCCCCTTAGACATGATTGGGACTGAGGATGCTGGTTGATGGGGACCTTTTGCTGATCTGTGGAAAGGCTGATGGGAAGAGTGTATCTCTTAAAGTATGGAAAACTTGAAATCTGGGGTGGAAAGCAGTCCAGAGAAAAAGATAGCAGAATTCTTCTAGTTTTGTATGCTTTAAAGGGAAGCTGACACAGACTTTGATATGACTGCTCATCAAGATGATGACACCATCATGATTGCAGTGATTGCAACAGCTTGCCTTTTCACAGCTCTTGACAAATTTTAAAAGCTCCTTATTACTGAAAAAGTCACATGTCTGGTAAAATCAAGATAGGAAAGGGCATGTCTTTTGTCATCCTTAGGATGCTGCTTTCAGGGAGATTTGAGGAAAGACCTGCTTTGTAGGAGGTAACACAGCCCAGAGGACAGGAAGAAGATTCTGGAAGCAGAGGGGTACTTCCAGGTGTTGAGTAGCCATGAGCACTTGGACAAGCCCCTGAGTCCCACAGAAACACAGATTCCTCATCCTTAAAAATGATAGCACCTACTTCACAGGCTGTGAAAAGGTGAAATAAAATGGTGTGAACAAGATGCCTTCTACCAGGCACTCAATACACAGAGTCCATTAGTACCATAGCTTCCCGCATCCATTAAAGCATCCTGCCCTCTGAATCACTGTGGGCCATCTCTAAATGCACTGTGAGCCTGGGCATGCTTCTGCTTCACAGATAGGGATGCTGAAGGCCACAAAGGTCAAAGGACTTGATGGAGACCATAAAGCCCTCTCACATATCTACTTTAGGAAGCCGCCTCATGAGTAGTGGGACCTGGAGAGGAGGCTGTGCCTGAATCCAAGTTCACGCCACTGAAATGCTAAAATGTCATCATCTCAATGTGGAATGAAGTGCTCGTATATGTGACTGCACAAGAAAATGCATGGTTGATGTGCTAATATTTTCCCCACTGAGCTTACATGTGGTTTGCATAGCAGATTTTGCACATTTTGTCATTATCTGTATTTGAAAATAGAATGTTTCTCGATAAATTATCCCATTATCTAACCAATTTTATCATGACCAGTTTTTTTGTTAGTTTCTCACTTCGCATCTAAATGTTTCATTCTTGGATGTGGCATGTCTCTTCTTACTATGTAATGCTAAATCATGGTAAGTGATTCTTCTAAGCTGTTCTGCCATTCTCTATCAAATATTAGTGAGTAATCATCCTTGCCCCACCATTTTATTTACTCTAATCTATACATATGCTCAGAGAAGGCAATGGCACCCCACTCCAGTACTCTTGCTGGAAAATCCCATGGACGGAGGAGCCTGGTGGGCTGCAGTCCACGGGGTCGCTAAGAGTCGGGCACGACTGAGTGACTTCACTTTCACTTTTCACTTTCATACATTGGAGAAGGAAATGGCAACCCACTCCAGTGTTCTTGCCTGGAGAATCCCAGGGACAGAGGAGCCTGGTGGGCTGCCGTCTATGGAGTCGCACAGAGTCGGACACAACTGTAGTGACTTAGCAGCAGCAGCAGCATACATATGCTATGTTCTTAGCGTTTTGGCAGAGCTCCTGCTTTTAATCACTGTTAGCACTTTAATGTGGGTTCCAGTTATCAAAAAGTTTTTATAGTTTTCTCATGTGTAAGTCATGGTTTTAAGTAACTTTTCATTCAAGATTGTAAAAAAAAGAAAAAAGGCCTATACTGTTGATTCATTCCTTCCTAGAGTGACTTCTGTGAGGTCAGGGACTGTCTTTTTTTTGTCTTCTACCTTTTATTGCAAACACCCAGCAAAGGACCTGAAAGAGAGTAGTCCTTGATGATATTTGTTGAATGAATATTGAATGAATGGCTTAAATTCTTTTACTTTTATTAAAGCAAATAACTTGTGACATGTCCCAAAGCAGAAATAATGACACAGACCTATGGATCTCAAAGGGAAAAGGGCTGTGGGTGGGATGAATTGAGAGATTGTAATCAACACAAGCACACTATTGATACTATGTGTGAAATAGACAACTAATAAGAACTGACTGTAGAACATAGGGAACACTTTACTCAGTGCTCTGTGGCAACCTAGATGGTCAGGAAACAGAACTTATTCACTTTGCTGTACAGCAAAAACTAACATAACATTGTAAAGCAATTATACTCCAATAAAATTTTTAAAATAAATACATAAATCAAACACATCATTCATTAGTATCTCGAAAATATCTCTTTGAAAACATTTTCTACTTCCGTCATGTTTGCGTACAACCTAATTTATGGAAGACACTAGCTCAGTGACTGGCAGTGGGGTTTGACAGAGAGTAAATGGGTAACTCTAGTAATGTTGGCTGAGCACCAAAGAATTGATGCTTTTGAACTTTGGTGCTGGAGAAGACTTTTGAGAGTCTCTTGTACAGTCAGGAGATCAAACTAGTCATTCCTAAAGGAAATCAACCATGAATATCCATTGGAAGGACTTATGCTGAAGCTGAAGCTCCAGTACTTTGGCCACCTGATATGAAGAGCCAACTCATTGGAAAAGACCTTGATGCTAGCAAAGACTGGGGGCATCAGGAGAAGGAGACGACAGAGAGTGAGGAGGTTAGATAGCATCATTGACTCAAAGGATGTGAGTCTGAGCAAACTCCAGAAGTTGGGACAGGGAAGCCTGGACTGCTACAGTGCATGGAGTTGCAAAGGGTCAGACATGACTGAGTGACTGAACAATAAAAAGTATGTTGACAAATTCCAACAATGTTGGCTAATTTCCCGGACAGTGCTATTAGCTTCCAGGCTCTGTCCTATCAACTCATGTGTGTGAATGCATTTCCTCCTCACCACTACCCTATGTTAAGTATTTTCCCCAGGTTTGCTCTTTGAATTCGTTCCAACCTTAGCCTATAACATAAGTGAGTTAGCATCTCTAAGGCTCAGTTTCCTTACCTGTCAAACGCAGAGTCATTTATTTGAGTAAATACGTTTTGCATGCCTACTGTGTGCTAAACACTGTTGTAGGTGGTAGGGATATAGCCACAAACACAATATAAAATATCCTTATCCTCATGATACTAGCAGCTACCTCATAAGATTGCCAGAAGTAATGAAATGAGAGAATACTAGTAAGATCACCTAGAACAATGTGGACACATTGTAGATAATAAATATTAGACATTATTGCTATGCAATAGCATATATAGGCTAAGTAGTTTAAAAATGCTTTCATTGATTAAGAAGATTGAGGGAGGACAAACAGCTCAATCTAAATTTATTTATTTATTATCACTCACTAAAAAAAAAATTCTAAGTGTCAGACTGTGATGGACCCGGGAATTTGGGGACCACACATGTTCTTGTAGACTGGAAAGTATTAATTACAGTATTTCAAATTCACTGCATTTCATTAGCTATCTGAGTTTCTGAGGCTTACGTGTGGATCTGCACCCAAGAGTTGGATTCATTTTTTGATTCTTTAAAAGATGCATACTAATAACTCTAACATAATTACATTAGATAATTGTTTAAGCAAGGAGTGAAGTCTGAACTGTAGAAACATACTGTAGGGTGGCCTTTCTTCCCTCTGAATATAAATGATGTTCTGCAGTAAAATGAGGTGTAAGCCATTCAGCTGACAATTATAATGGGATTTAACCTAATTAGTGTTGGAGAGCAGAGACTCTTCATTAAAACTAGCACTTCATAATCATGTCATAATGAAGCCTTCCTTCTCAAAGGCTGATGGAAGATCTGACCCTAAAAAAAAAGTATTTCTATATTTTTCCAAATATATTCAGCAAGTCACCAAACACGATCATATCCAGAACATGGTGCCTTGTCCATCCCAGGGCTTCTGTCTCTGTCGCTTTACTCAAGTCTTGAACCCAAGCTTCATCACACCCAGTTTGGCAGCTGTCCTCACTTTTGTTTCAAAGTAGAAACAGAGGCAACCAGTTCTGATATTTCTCCTGTAAGTACTTTACCGCCTTTCTCTCCCTTCTCCTTTATTTACCTCCTTTCTCTCTGTAATCACTTTTTTTCTCTCTGACTTAGAAAAAGAGATAAACTTCCGCCTAACACCTTCTGCTTCCTCTGGAAGTCGTGTCTTTACTTCATGGGTTTTGTTCTTCCTCCTCTCTCCACCCCATGTGTTAGATCTTTCTTTTTATCATATAAACAAACCTCAAGGGGTTCCCTGTTGGTCCAGTGGTTAAGAGTCGACCTTGTAATGCAGAGGACATGGGTTCAATCTCTGGTCTGGGAAGATCCCACATGCCACGGAGCAACCGCAACTATTGCAATTAAGCCCATGCCCTGCAGCTATTGAAATCTGGGGGCCTAGGGCCTGTGCTTCCCAACAAGAGAAGCGACCTCAATGAGAAGTCTGTGCATTTCAACTGGAGAGTAGCCCCTGCTTGCCACAACTAGAGAAACCCTGCACACAGTAATGAAGACCCAGTCAAACCAAAAATAACTAATAAATAAAATTATTAAAAAAAAAAATCAAGCCTCAAGTCTCAATCCTTGTTTCCCATGTTAAGAGAAAGGCAGTTTTCCTTTACATCTGGCCATGCAGCTCTCTTTTCACAATCAAGTTTCTAGAAGAACAAATCTGTTTCCACCATCTCCACTTGCAAACCTCCCACTTAGTCCCGGAAGAGAAAGGGTCCTTGCATTTCCAATAACACTGCACTCTCAGTGGTCACTACTGACCTCTCCCAGCTCAGGTCTGCTCCTATTGGGTCCCTTTCTACTAGAATTTTCTGTGCAAAAGCTTGTAAGTTTGGTTAGGTGCCATAACATGATTTTTTTTTTAATTGAAGTACTTGTTAACCCTTGAGGAACCATAACTGAGAAACTTTAGTCCAGAGTATTAAAATGAAAATACATACGTTAACATGAACTTTACATGGTTCCCTTCCTTCAGTTCTGGGCAGGAAACTGAAAGCTTCAGTGGGGTTGAAGTAGAAAAGGTGTTTGAATAATTTAGCTTCAACAGCAGTTCATTTACAGATATCTTTAAGTAGGTGTTAGGTTTAAATAGCCCTGAAGGATTATGGATTCCACAGGTGAGAGTGAATTCATGCTGTGACTACTCAAAGAAATTCAAGAAAATATGCCTCCAGCAGACTTGTCCTACCAGGGGGCAGTGCTCCCTCTCCATCTTCTCTGCAGTGGTTGCCCCAGAAATGGAGGCGGAGTGGTCCTGTGCTGCAGGGGCAGAGGGGCAGCTCTCTTGTCCTTTGTTTCGATGCGCACAGGCTGTGAAGTGTGGTGTGAAAGCAGGAATCCAGAAGCCTGCTATTCCTGCCTCCAGATCCTCACTCAGCCTCCTAATAACTGGGGGACCAAGCCAGTGACCAAGCCCCGGTTGCTTCTGTCTCTTGTCAGGTGGAGAAACTTGTTCAAATCTCACAGGCTATTTCCAGCATTATTATTTCAGAAGATTTCAAAGTGTGAACACTAAAGTACTTATGGGATTACCACTTCTCCTTCTTTTCCATATGACTGTTTCTTTCACGTTGCTGTTGATAACTGCATGCCCCACCACTTCAGGGTCCTGAGTCGTTACCATGCCTGGTACCTCAGTCGTCTGTCTGATCGTGGGTTATATGTCCACAGCCATAGTTCCCCTGACTTCCTCACATCCCACGCTTCTCACCGTGGAAAGACTTGCTGAGAGAGTGAAAGCAGCAGCAGTGACAGTGGTCACTGAATGTCAGTCTCGCCTCCACTACCTCTGATCCACGAAGCAGCCCCACAGGGTAGGTGTCGGTATCTGACATCAGAGAGGCGCACCACAGACAATGGAGGGATGGCGTGTGGGCAGCGAGGACATCCAGGAAGTGTCTCCTGTGGGCCGAGGTCCTGTGAACACAAGCGCTAAAAGTGAAGCCTGCTTTTGACATGCTTTCTGCCATGTGACCCAGCAGTGTGCTTGGAGACGATGTGCCTGGCTTGGGGGGCCCTGCCTGGTAGAAGCCCGCTTGGACCTGGCCTTGCGTGCATGCTCAGCACTTCAGTCCTGTCCGACTCTTGGGGACCCTGTGGACTGTAGTCCACCAGCCTCTTCTGTCCATGGGATTCTCCAGGCAAGAATACTGGAGTGGGGTGCCGTGCTCCCCTCCGGGGGATCTTCCCAACCTAAGAATCAAACCTTCATCTTCTGTGTCTCCTGCACCGCAGGTAGATTCTCAGATTCTTTACTGTCTGAGCTACCAGGGACGTCCAGACCTGCCCTTACCTAGTCTGAATGTGAGAGGACATGGAGAAGCTGTGAGCCTCCTGAAAAGAGGCAGCTGCCATTCAAAGTCACCTCCCTCCTCTGTCCCTCAGTACCTTAGAGAGTGCAGCCAAGGCAGGCAGTAAAACCAGGAGGATGGAGGCGTTACTTACAGAGCTGGGACCCTCTCTTTCCTCTCCCCTCTCAAAGAGAGAAATTAGCATGGATTTAGGAATGTATGCTTCACTGAAACCAAGGGATTAGAAATGTAATTACGCAGAGAAGTGCTTTTCTTCTCTATAGACACTGCGCGAAAAGCAGAGGCTGCTCCTCCCAGAGATGGGAAGAGGTGGTCCCTGGTGGGGAGACGCCAGGAGGAGCAGGAGGGGAGGGGCAGAGCTGAGAAGGAGCAAGGGTATGTCGGCATAGATTCAAGATCAAAGGTCTCATGAAGTGTCTTTTAAGAAACAGGGCAAGAGAAGAGGAAGTGGATGGAGTTACTCCATAAACCAAGCAGGAATGGAAAGCCTGCTGTAATAGCCTTAGGATAGTGTGATGGACATGCAGGGAGAAACAGGAGGAAAAAGGACAGTGAAAGGGGCAAGAAGAAGCTCAAGGTGCTATATTAGATAGAATCTCAACTCACAAAGAGAATCCATACTGAGTAGACAGAACCTGGGGATTCCAGTTATCCAGTGGGTCAGGTGGCTCAGTCTCAACCACCAGAGTGTGGGGACAGGAAGGAAAAACCAAACAAAACAGCTTCTTAAGCATCGAGGACATGGGGAGGTAAAATAAATACATAAAGCACACAAACAATAAAGCAAAAGGAATAAACACTTGGAAACTATTTTTAAATATTTTAAATACATAACAAGCTACATGAGATTGTCTCCAAGTTGTAACCTGTCCAGTCGTATATTTTTTATTCTGAGATTCCCACAAATTCTAGTATGAAATAGTCATGCACATGAAGAAATTCTGGGAATATATTAATTTAAAATTGTCTCATAAAGTTTGAGATTAAAACCCCCAAAGTCAGGGCTGGTGGTTTTTGAAGGAAAGTCTCCTTGTCTCCCAGATGGTGACCGCAGGGACATCTGTCTGCACAAGAACTGTGTATAGACACATTGGGAACTACCTCAGAAAGTTGAATCCTAGTCCGTCATCATGATCTCTTAGTGATGTTAATCAGTGATGGAATGTTAGCAGAAGCCACGGTGTCATCTGGGAAAATGCAGGAGTAAACATTTAAGGGCTGACCGTCCTGCCTACATGGACGAGACCAGCACCCACACTGGCACATTTGGTGTGAGCACCACAGTGAGAACTGAGCCCTGTGGTAGAGAACTCAAGCAGGCACAATTGAAGATGATCTAGGTGGGAGTGAAAAAAAAGAAAACACACACTTCTGGCCATTTCTTTCCTTCTTACAGATTCAGAAATAGACGGAAATTGAAAACTATGGTTGGAGAAGGCCAAATTTCCAATCCTATTAGTAATTAACTAATTTACAGCATTCATTTTCTAACCTGTGATGCAGCAGTCTTCAAACTATTCTGTATCAATGTCTCAGGGTGCATGATTCAAGCAAGCAAAATTTTCATTTTTCACAGATTACAAAAATTATACAAAGGGTTCACCCTGTAAAGACACACACATACACACATGCACACACGCACACACGCACACACAAGTTGTGTGTAGCAATGGCTCCTGTCGGAATTTTCCTAATGCACTTTATTCACAGTAATTTGAGATGGATAATAAACTAAGTCTCTCCTTGTACCTTCAAAAGATGAAGTTTACCAGAGTAAATTGCACACTTAAAAATACAAATCTCTGAACAATGTTGAACTTGAAAATTCACATCCATGGCAGGTCCCAGAAAATAAAAGTCTCAATCTGGACATGAAGTTCTCTACTTGGAGACAAATCACTTATTGTGAATTTCAGCTATGTCTATGGTAGCATTTTAGTGGGCATACTTCCATTGATGAAACTTTTATCTCTATTTAGGGCCTTCCTCATAATTAGAGAACTGAATTAATTATGCTGATATGCTAACAAAAGGAAATCATGTCACCGGTATAAATTTTGCTACAAAAGACCTCATTAGAGAACTCAGAAATCCCCATTAATCTTATGTTCATACTCTATAATGATAGTAATTAGTGATGATAAATTGATATTTAAAAAATACACAATAGTTAGCAATGCTCACTCCATCACAATGAACTCTGCAGTATACTCTCCTAATTATAATTGTTTAAACTTGAATTTTTTGCTCCTTTGTCATGAATTAACTTCCTTGTGTTATATAAAAATGTAACTTCTTTCATTTTGTACACATATCAACATCTCTCAGTTTCCTCTATTAAAAATGTGAATTTAGTATGTTTTAGAAAAGTATGGTTTCAAGTTTATGATTGTAGTACAAAAAGTTGTTAAAAAGCAAAAGCTAAGGCCAGGCAGCATCAGTTCAGTTCAGTTCAGTCGCTCAATCGTGTCCGTCTCTTTGCGACCCAATGAATTGCAGCACACCAGGCCTCCCTGTTCATCACCAACTCCTGGAGTTCACTCAAACTCATGTCCATTCTCAAAGTGTGGTCCTTGTACCAGCACATCAGCATTACCTGAGAACTTACTGGAAATGCAGAGGCTTGGCCTTGCCCCAGACCTATTGAACCACCATCTGCACCTTAACAAGGTACTCAGGTGATTCACAAGCCACCAACGTTTGATAACCTCTCTTACACAGTATAAAAGAAACTCCCAATCAGGTTATGCAATTGCACTAACAAAAAGCTTTGCAACGTGGAAGAAATTTTAACAAGTGCCTTAATCATTTTGTAAATAAAGGTACACTGTATTGATGTATGTGTGTGCTCAGTCATGTCCGACTCTTTGTGACATGTAGCCCCCATGCTCCTCTGTCCGTGGGGATTCTCCAGGCAAGAATACTGGAGTGGGTTGCCATTTCCTCCTCCAGGAGATCTTCCTGACCCTGGGATGGAACCCATATTTCCTGCATCTCCTGCATTGGCAGGCAGATTCTTTAGCATTGAATCACCTGGGAAGCATCCTGTATTGGTAGGTAAACACCAACCTAAGGAACAGAAAGTTTGGGGGGTGATTGTCAGGTAAGCTGAATTCTTCCATGTCATCTGCAGCTTAGAAATTTGACATGAAATAAATAATCATGATAAGAAAACCACTTTCAGCAACCCACCAATGCTTTATAGCTCATTTGCTTTCTGTAGGCTTTCAATAAGTGGTGGGGAGGACCACTGGCATTCAGGAAAACTGTTACTCAACAGCCTAATGCTAATCCAGCTCTAAATTCATAACCGCAAGAAAGTGTTTTTTGAGCAGTAAAATATGATTCAGCAAGTTAAATATGTCATGCATAAAGCAAGATATAAGTCCAGAGAGGGGTT
Organism: Madoqua kirkii; assembly: GCA_006408675.1. Taxonomy (NCBI): domain Eukaryota; kingdom Metazoa; phylum Chordata; class Mammalia; order Artiodactyla; family Bovidae; genus Madoqua; species Madoqua kirkii. The sequence goes on along the minus strand of SJYC01092149.1, from coordinate 48,184 downwards.
GCTTATCTGAATCACTTACTTTTGAACATGTAAATCACAGAATTATTTTCGTGAAAATGTGTAGAAGGACAGATAACAGGAAAATTTAGATGGAGCTTTCTTCTAGGCTACAAATCTTTCACGTTCTTATAGTCTTCTCTCTGAGGAATTGTGTGCTGAGTTCTCAGTCGCTCAGTTGTGTCTGACTCTTTTGCAGCCCCATGAGCTATAGCCCACCAGGCTCCTTTCTCTGTGGGATTTCTCAGGCAACAATACTGAGTGGGTTGCCATTTCCTCCTCCAGAAGATCTTCCTGACCCAGGGATTGAACTTGTGTCTCTTATGTCTCCTGCATTGATAGGCAGATTCTTTACCACTAGCAACACCTGGGAAGCCCTCTGTTTATCCCTATATCTTATTGTATATGCCACATTTCCTACAAGTTCAGAATTATGACTTTTAGGAACCTTTTTAAAAACTAAGTGAATCAAATGTTCACATGATGAAGTCTATGGGAAGGATGACTGAGATAAGTTATTTTTGGTTATTACTGATGCAAAGTAATGGCTGCACAATGATTATAAGTGTGGACTTTAGCATTTTCTTTCTGAAGACCTTTTGCTTTTCTAAATGGTTCTTCAGAAATGAGTATGCATTGGGAAGGTCTTTATTGCCTGCAGCATGTATCAGAGTGTCAAGCACAAAACAGACTAGTCATAACTGATTACCAATTAATTTGTTGCATAATTAATTGTTTATGAAGTTATCTGCATTCAGCTCTGTACTTTGGAAGGCAGGAAGACCATCCATAGCTATATTATTTTCCGGAACACATGGATTTTGTTGCATTTTCTCATTAGCTAGGTTAATGGAACGCCCAGAGGGGGATTATATAGCAAACAGTACTTGTGGGAAATGTCTCTAACTTTGCTTGATTAGGTTATCCTTCACCTAAGGCAAGTCATAGCAGTCTCTTGATGGTCTGATTCCAAGACTAATTAAGAATCACTAGGCAGGAGAAGAACAGAGCTTGGGTGATGGCTTAACAGTGAGTCACTCCTCACTGGATTCAGGTCACAGAGTTGGGGAGCACAAAAACAAGGACAATTCTAGGGTAAAACTGGGTCTTCAGTTCTTTGAAGATATTGTATGTTCACACTTTGGACAAATTTAACCCCAAATCTTCCAGATAACTCAAGTTTTTACTATTTTTTGCTTGTTTTTGAGGAGCAAAAACTCTTACCAGGTAATATATGAATAACACTGTTTATGAATCCTCTTTTGATAAATGTCTGCTTTTGTAAAGGGGTTACTATAGGGAGACAGTTTGGTTTCCTAAAGTTTTATATAAAGATAAATGAGGATAAATATCTTAAAATAACCAGGATGTAAAGAAATGGTCTACACAAACACACAGAATTTTTAAAATCCTCCTCACTTTTTAAATCAAAAATAACACTTATTAAAGATGAAAGAATTAACCAAATTTATATGAAGATATAGGTTCTCTGAAAGTTCAAAGACCCACATTTCTAAATAGAATTTTTCTATGTTATTAAGTAAAGGATATCATTATGCTGAGCATCAGGTTTGTTTTAAACAATTAAAGATATTCTGGGGTTTCTGTTCTCAACCACTGTTCTTGCCATTAGTATGACTTTGTGATGCAGATCATCTGAGGCTCAAGTCCTTGTTTCACCCCTAAAATTTTTCAGAAGCATTTCCTAGTTAATCTGAAGACCTATTTACACGAAATTAATATTTTACTTTCCAGAAGTATTACTGTTCTCAAAATAATTTTCTGCTTTATAACTAAATCTTGAAACATTAATTTGAAATGCATACCAAAATCTTTTCAGATGAAGCAAGCATATTCAGTTTAGTTCAGTCGCTCAGTCGTGTCCGACTCTGCGACCCCATGAATTGCAGCACTCCAGGCCTCCCTGTCCATCACCAACTCCCAGAGTTCACTCAGACCCATGTCCATTGAGTCAGTGATGCCATCCAGCCATCTCATCCTTTGTCGTCCCCTTCTCTTCCTGCCCCCATCCCTCCCAGCATCAGAGTCTTTTCCAATGAGTCAACTCTTTGCATGAGGTGGCCAAAGTACTGGAGTTTCAGCTTTAGCATCATTCCTTCCAAAGAAATCCCAGGGCTGATCTCCTTCAGAATGGACTAGTTGGATCTCCTTGCAGTCCAAGGGACTCTCAAGAGTCTTCTCCAACACCACAATTCAAAAGCATCAATTCTTTGGTGCTCAGCTTTCCTCACAGTCCAACTCTCACATCCATACATGACCATTGGAAAAACCATAGCCTTGACTAGATGGAGCTTTGTTGGCAAAGTAATATCTCTGCTTTTGAATATGCTATCTAGGTTGGTCGTAACTTTCCTTCCAAGGAGTAAGTGTCTTTTAATTTTGTGGCTGCAGTCACCATCCGCAGTGATTTTGGAGCCCCCCAAAATAAAGTCTGACACTGTTTCCACTGTTTCCCTATCTATTTCCCATGAAATGATGGGACCAGATGCCATGATCTTTGTTTTCTGAATATTGAGCTTTAAGCCAACTTTTTCACTCTCTTCTTTTACTTTCATCAAAGACAAGGTTAGCCAAAAAGTTCATTTGGGTTTTCCCATAACATTTATTTTTTTAAGAAATAAATTCATGTATTTATTTTAATTAGCAGCTAATTGCTTTACAATGTTGTATTGGTTTTGCCATACATTGGCACAAATCAGCCATGGGTGCACATGTGTTCCCCATCCTGAACCCCACTCCCACCTCCCTCCACATCTCATCCCTCAGAGTCATCCCAGTGCACCAGCCCTAAGCACCCTGTCTCATGCATCAAACCTGGACTGGCGATCTGTTTCACATGTGATAATATACATGTTTCAATGCTATTCTCTCAAATTATCCCACCCTCGCCTTCTCCCACGGAGTCCAAAAGACTGTGTCTCTTTTGCTGTCTTACATATAGCGTCATGGTTGCAATCTTTCTAAATTCTATATATATGCATTATTTTACTGTATTGGTGTTTTTCTTTCTGACTTATATCACTCTGTATAATAAGCTCCAGTTTCATCCACCTCATTAAAACTGATTCAAATATATTCTTTTTAATGGCCGAGTAATATTCCATTGTGTATAGGTACCCCATAACATTTACATACACATGTATACACATCACTTCATGGTAAATAGATGGGGAAACAGTGGCAGACTTTATTTTGGGGAGGCTGCAAAATCACTAAAGATAGTGACTGCATCATGAAATTAAAAGATGGTAGTGGAGAGCCTGGTAGGCTGCAGTCCATGGGGTCGCTAGAGTCAGACAGAACTGAGCAACTTCACTTTCACTTTTCACTTTTATGCATTGGAGAAGGAAATGGCAACCCACTTCAGTGTTCTTGCCTGGAGAATCCCAGAGACGGGGAAGGCTGGTGGGCTGCCGTCTATAGGGTCGCACAGAGTTGGACACGACCAAAGTGACTTAGCAGCAGCAGCAGCAGCTCCTTGGAACAAAAGCTATGACCAACCTAGACAGCATATTCAAAAGCAGAGACATTACTTTCCCAGCAAAGGTCCATCTAGTCAAGGCTATGGTTTTTCCAGTAGTCATGTATGGATGTGAGAGTTGGACTATAAAGAAAGCTGAGCACCAAAGAATTGATGCTTTGGAACTGTGGTATTGAAGACTTTTGAGAGTCCCTTGGATTGCAATGAGATCCAACCAGTCCATCCTAAAGGAGACCAGTCCTGAGTGTTCATTGGAAGGACTGATGTTGAAGCTGAAACTCCAATATTTTGGCCACCTAATGTGAAGAGCTGACTCATTGGAAAAGACCCTGATGCTGGGAAACACTGAAGGCAGGAGGAGAAATGGATGACAGAGGATGAGATAGTTGGATGGCATTGCCAACTCAATGGAAATGAGTTTGCATAAACTCCAGAAGTTGGTGATGGACAGGGAGGCCTGGCATGCTGCAGTCAACAAGGAGTTGGACAGGACTGAGCAACTAAACTGAACTGAACTGAACACATACATATATGTATGTATGTCAGTTTCAATGAATTAAAAATAAAGGGTGTTTTTCTCACCATGTTAGGAAATTAGATGCAGGCTCAGTGGTAAAAGAACCTGCCAAAGAATTGATGCTTTTGAACTGTGATGTTGGAGAAGACTCTTGAGAGTCCCTTGGACTGCAAGGAGATCTAACCAGTCCATTCTAAAGGAGATCAGCCCTGGGATTTCTTTGGAAGGAATGATGCTAAAGCTGAAACTCCAGTACTTTGGCCACCTTATGCAAAGAGTTGACTCACTGGAAAAAACTCTGATGCTGGGAGGGATTGAGGCAGGAGGAGAAAGGGATGACAGAGGATAAGATGGCTGGATGGCATCACTGACTCAATGGACATGAGTCTGAGTGAACTCTGGGTGTTGGTGATGGACAGGGAGGCCTGAAGTGCTGCGATTCATGGGGTCGAAAAGAGTCGGACATGACTGAGCAACTGATCTGAACTGAACTGAAATGTAGGAGACTCAAGTTCAATCCCTGGGTTGGGAAAATCCCCTGGGAAGGGAAATGGCAAACGACTCCAATATTCTTGCCTGGGAAATCCCATGGACAGAGGAGTCTGGCAGGGGGTCATAAAAGAATTGGACATGCCTTAGTGACTAAACAAGAACACAACATGTTAATTGATAGGAGATTGTTGACCTTTCTTTTTAGAGAAATCTGCAAGAAATGTTTTAATCACAGCCTCCAGAGCATTTGTTGTGCATGTCAATGCTTATATCTGAATGGCACAAGTGGGGCTCAGCTCTGTTTCCCATTCAGGTCCTCACAGGGTGCCCTAACTAAATGAAGAACATCATGGTCCATGCATGGATTGGAAAAGAATTTCCAGACATGAGGTAGAATCAGTGGAGAATAAAGTTTATTAGAGTGAGAGATGTTAGAACAGTGGGGCCAGCTCCAGGGAGAGTCAAACCCTTTTGCAGACTAGTAGCACAGAGTCGGACGCGATTGAAGCGACTTAGCAGCAGCAGCAGCAGCAGCCAACTGTTGACAGCCTCAAGACAGAGAAATTCCCACCGGAATGGTGGCATTAGATGACTGGTTAGGGTGCTAGGCTTCCCCAGTGGCTCAGACAGTAAAGGATCTACCTGCAATGGGAAACCTGGATTCGATCCCTGGGTTGGGAAGATCCCCTAGAGTATGGAATGGCTACCCACTCCAGGACCCACTCCATGGGCAGGGGAGCCTGGCGGGCAACAATCCATGGGGTCACAAAGAGTCAGACACAACTGAGTTAACTAACACTTTCTTTCAGCTTAAGATGCTATAGGGTGGGTAATAGGGTGGATATTTTACCTAAGATGTGGTCAGGGAACTGGCAGGTTTAGATCCAGAGACTCATAGCAACAGTTGCTATGGGGTTTGGTCAGTTCTAAAGACTTTGTCCTGTGACCTTTGTACAGGGCTCCACACCTTTGACCTCGGTACAAGCTTCCACAAAGAGCAGGGTGAAGCCTTCCAGCCAAGGTCAGAGGGATCCATATCCTTCAATAATTATGACAGTAATTATAATAATGAAATTCTAGGTGTACGTGGGGAGTGAGGTGCCCAAGAGGGAGACTTAAACTGTCTTCTGGTTGGTTTCCTCTGTAAGAAGATCTGTGATATGAGGCATACATGTCCAGAAACATCCAGAAGACCTGGATGGGCAGGGAGCTTGCCTCATGGAACCAGCACTCCAGCACTTCCCAGCTTCTTCCACAGTTTTATCCCCCCAACCGCCACACTAACTCAATTCAAAGGTTTTAATACAATAAGGCTTAGAAAGTGATTTCTTTAAAGAGATCTAATTCACTTCTATTAATAATGTATTTTTTATACATCTATATGAACCTGAAAAACAGTGCTGCCAAAACCAGTGTTAGGCTTTGAATCTGTGCTTATGGAGCCGTTTCTTTCATTCATCCAGCTCCAAAAAAGTCATTTAAGATACTAAGGAAACTAATGTAGGAGATAATATGCTTAGACATAAAAATGCCCTGACTGAGCCTATAATAGCTTGTTCTGACCATAAAACACGGAGGTTAATTTATATGTTCCTAATGTTTATAATAAGCCATTGTATTTATCCATTTTGAATAGGCTTAGCTTTTACATAAAGCTGATTTCTTTGAAAATCTATTCCATTTAAAAATTCCCATTTATGATATGAACCTGTATTACATTTTATAACCCTAAAAATTGCCATCAGCAACTTCTTTTCATGAGATAATAAACTGGAAACGGAGCAAAAATATAATGCCTGTGATCACACAAGGTAACAGGGAATAAAATAAAAACACACACAAGCAAAGATTATAATAATCAAAAATACTATTAAAGGTATAATAGTTTAGGTCAATCACACAGTAAAAACTCCAAGATTGAGAGCCATGTTGGTGGTGAGGCGGGCAGTCATGAATACCGCTCAAAGTGTCATAAATGAAGAAAAAAGTGACTTGTAGCCTAGGTCCCTGTACATAGTCCCTGGCAAGCTATACTGATGATTGTTTAATTTACTCATTTGCTGTGAAATCAATTCTTTAAGGCAGAATTTTTTAACTTGTAAGACTGAAAGGAAACAGGCATTGCAATATATAATAACAGCAGCATTCATGTCTATGTGGTAATATTTGTTAGAAATAGTCAATAGTATATTCTGCCTGGGAGTACAATTATTTGAAACCATTTTAGTACCATGTCTTGTGACCTTAATGAAGACTGCTCAAAGAGTCTGCAGAGGCAAGACTGTGCAGAACAGTTGTCTGAAATTCTAAGGAGAAAAATCTTGGATGTTCTGGGACTTGATACAAAATGCAAGGTGGCAAAACTACTTATAAAGATGCTTGTACATTAGGGGTATTTTAGACCAGCCACTGGGCCGGGTTCTGAGGAAAACCATTATGAGCAAGATGGACAGAGGACTTACCCCTTTGTAGAAAGAAAAGAACTGGAAGGTATGTGTGATTTAGCAGCATAAGTGCTGAGAGAGCAAACGTGCAGGTGAGACAGGCACTGAACTAGACTGGGGAAAGAGTGGAAATAAAGAAGGGCTTCTAGGAGGAAGTGACAACAAGACTGAGCTCTGAAAGATAAGTAGAAGTTATCTAGATGAAGAATCAGTGGAAACAGTTTTATGTGAAGACTCAGAGGTAGGAGAGGATGTGGAGCCATGAGAAAATAAACACTCAGTGGGGCTGAAGCCTAATCGCCTAGATTGCTGAGAGGCAAGAAATGAACCTTGAGACACAGCTAGGGCAGAGGGCATCAAGGTCAGGGTCAGTCTCATTGAGGATATTTTACCTGAAATAACAAAAAGACTTGGAGATCTATGTTTTAAAGGGTCTCAAAGTCTGCTCCTATTCTTCCTCTGACCAGAAGTTTGTGCTTTTTCAACTGGTATTTCCCCATCTTCTTACCTCACAGCATCCATTTGAGAATCATTTTGAGTATTCAAGTGTGTCAAATCAAGAGATTGTACACAGTGAACTGACACAATGCTATAGGTCAATAAAGTTAGGGAAAAAATAAAAATAGAGGGATTGCTCTATAGAAAATGAACCGGAGGAATGCAGGCCAGCTAGGAGGATGGCGGGGAGAGGTTATGGAGTAGTAATGGGATAAAGTTGTTGGGGCCAAGATGTATTTAGAAGATAGAACTGTCAGGGCCTGGTGAGAAAGTGGATGTGAGTAGTGAGGAGTAAGAGGTGGGGAGGGATCAAGTGGCTCAAGGTTTCTGATTTAGGCAGCTGGACACCTGGTGGTGTCATTCTCTAGGAAATGTTAATATCAAGGGAAGAGAAGTTTAGATTTGACATGTGGATAAGTTTGGGGCATGCTGAGGTTACATGGAAACCTCCTGTAAGCCTTCAAGGAGAGATGTGCATTAAGAACTGGCTCCGTGGAGCTGGAGCTCAGAATGGAGATGGAGACGTGGGAGTCATTGGACTACAGTTGGTGACTGAAATCTTGGGAGTGGATGGTTTCTTCCCAGAAGGATGTGTGTTATAAGAAGAGACGTGACCTAGGAGATACCCTAAGGATATGCCATGATCAGAGAAAGATGGTCTTGTGTCCTAATCCAGGTTTCCTAAGGAGCCAAGTTCCAAAGTAAAGCTATGTAAGTCCCCTGTATTCAAATCTTCAAGTTGTGAAATTTCAGAGATGCAAATGTGTATGCCAGCTGCTGTATTGTACTATAGTACTTTTCAAGGTACTGTACCATAAGATTAAAAATGTTTTCTTTATTTTAGTGTTTAGTTTTTGTGTATTATTTGTGTGAAAAGTATTATAAACCCATTACAGTACAGTACTATATAGCCAATTGTATAAGGTCTGGGTGCAAACAATGAGCATGTAACTTCCCTGAGACAAGGTTGACCAGTGAGCCAACCAGACCACTGGGACCCCCATGCGGGAATTGCACTGGAGCAAAAGGCAAAAGCTAGAAAGCTGGGACTTCTACATTTTTGAGCAATAAATGCTGTTTTATTTTTCTAAAGACAGTTTGAGTTGTTTTCTGTTGTCGGTGACCAGAAGACACTTGCTTACACCAGAAGCCGGAAAGGATCCTTTAGGTTTGATGGACTTGGTGACAAAGATTATTGAAACCTTCAGTGGATTGGTGCGGACAGAGCTCATTCTTCCTCCTTTTCATTCTGTTTCCTCAACCCTTGAAACATAGGATCTACTCAGGAAAGGATGGAGAAAGTCAGGCTAAATGTTAGAGAGCCCACAAGGAGAAAGCAGAAATGGCAACACGAACACTCGTGGCGTCTTGGAGCCGTGCTGCTCTGGATCTTCTCGGGGAAACAGGCGTGCTGCACCACGAAGCTCTTGTAGGATCTCAATGAAGCCTTTCAAATCATTTAAAACGTCCAGAGAATGCCAAAAAGATGTGTATTTTTTAATGAACCTTCATTTGAATTAATTCTGGTTTCCCACCAGTACCTGCAAAAAGAAAAACATCTTTTTTGAAAAGAGAAGAGAATATATTTGCAGAATTATTCCCCCTTGGGAAAAAGTGGTTTTTTTTCTTCAGAATAACACTGATGCATTTTCTTTTTCTTCAGTTTATAAGTTAATTTTATTCACATTTTATATTCATATTTGCATGATTTTAAAAGGTGCCACATCTTCCTTACCTTTTTCTGGTTTTAATTGCTACAGAGAGACACCTAAGGAACCAAAGAGGAGTAACAGTATTCAAGTCTTGTCTTGGAGCAGTTTGCATAATGTCTAATATTCACTTCATTAAGTGTCATCGGAAGAGGATTGTCTCCGTGTGGAAGGTTTGGGAGGAATATTACTTGGCAATTTTCATGGCAGCCCAGTAATGTCATTCAGTACTTTATATGAAATTATCTCCATCTAGAACTTTGGCCTTCGATATTCAACTAACCGTCTAAGCTGTCTCTTAAGAGAAGTTAGAATTTAGATCAGTAACATATGATACCATTTATTTGTGGAATCTAAAATAAGACAAAAGGGAACTTATCTGTAAAACAGAAACAGACTGGCAGACGTAGAGAACAGACATGACTGCCTAGGGGGAGGATGGGGAAGGGATGGAATGGGAGTTTGTGATTAGCAGGTGCAAACTAGTATATATAGGATGGATAAACAAGGCTCCACTTGGTAACACATGGAACTATATTTGATATTCTGTTATAAAGCATAATGGAGAAAGATTTTAAAAAGAATATATATGTATAACTGAATCACTTTGCTATATGCAGAAATTAACACATTGTAAATCAACTACTTCGGTCATTTTTTTTTTTAAAAAGGGCTTCTCTGGTGGTCCAGTGATTAAGACTCTATGCTTCCATTGCAGGGGTGTGGGTTCTATCCCTGATCAAGGAACTAAGATCCTGCATGCTGAGCAGGATGGCCAAAAAGAAAAAAATTAAAAAAACACACACACACAATTTAAACCAGTTGGTGAACATTACTTAAAGGCTCTCCTCCTCATACTCGCCCTCCTGCAGCTTTGCCAAAACACTGCCAGACAGATGGACTGAACTATTTGTTCTCAGAGGAAGGATAACCTTTATTTAGAAGAATAAGAAAAGCTTCTGATTCTCAGATGTTAAGATTAAAAGGAAAGCATGAAAAACAGCTAACCTCCTTTCCAGTCAGACAATTAGCCAAAGTGTTTCTGAGGAGATTTTTAAGAGACAGACTATTTGGGATAAACCAGGATTAAATAGTGTCATACATGCCGATTCACTGGTTGTTGATTCGAATGCCCCTGCTATAGTGGTGTGGGTAGGTGAGAGCTACCAATACTATTTTTTGTTTTGAGACAATAATTTCTGCCAGAGCTTTTCTAAGCGTTATACCTTCCATCGTCCAAACAAACCTCTGAGGTGGATACCCTCACTGATCCTCCTTTACAGGGAAGGGAACAGCCGCAGATGAATCACTTATGGACCTACCGCTAGTAAGTGCCAGAGCCAGGCTACCTCTCAGGTCTGGTATGCAGACCATGCTCTGAACTACTATCTGTTTATAGAATGAGACTGACAGATCAGAACTCGGAAGGGAGGAATGTGACATTCTTCATTTTGGCGCATAGATCGGAATCTCCTGTTGTCACTATGATTTGCGTCCACAACAGTAGTCCCACCTTGATTTATTCAAGATTCTTAGGCAGTTTTTTTCTGTGTTAAATACTTGTGTTAGTCAACTTGAAAAATAAAAGTGTCAGTCTCTCAATTCTGTTCAACTCTTTGTGACCCCATACTCTGTAGCCTGCCAGACTCCTCTTGTCCATGGAATTCTCCAGGCAACAGTACAGGAATGAGGAGCCATTCCTTTCTCCAGGGAATATTCCCAACTCAGGGACTGAACCCAGGTCGCCCGCATTGCAGGCACATTCTTGATCATCTGAGCCACGAGTGAAACCTGTGTTAGGCAGCTTAGGTTGCCTTACCAAGATACCATAGACTAGGTTGCTTAAACAACAGAAATGTATTTTCTCACAGTTTTGGAGGCTCAAAATCTATGATCAAGGTGTCAGCATAGTTAGGATCTGATGAATGTCTCTTCTGGCTTGTAGGCAGTCACCTTCTTGATGTTTCCTCAGATGCAAAGAAAGAAAGAGAGACAGAGAGAATCTGATGTCTATTCTTATAACGGTATTAATTCCATCGTGAGGGTCCCATCTGATGACTTCATTTAAAACTAACCATTTCCAAAGACCCCCTCTATATATACTATCACAGTGAAGTTCAGGGATTTAATGTATTAATTTTAGGATAGAACACAATTCAGTGCATCAGTTCAGTTCAGTTCAGTCGCTCAGTCATGTCTAACTGTTTGCAACCCCATGAACCGCAGCACGCCAGGCCTCCCTGTCCATCACCAACTCCCAGAGTCCACCCAAACTCATGTCCATTGAGTCGGTGATGCAATCCAACCATCTCATCCTCTGTCACCTCCTTCTCTTGCCAGCAATCTTTTCCACAATCATGGTCTTTTCAAATGAGTCAGCTCTTTGCATCAGGTGGCCAAAGGATTGCAGTTTCAACTTCAGTCCTTCCAATGAATATTCAGGACTGATTTCCTTTAAGATAGACTGGTTGGATCTCCTTGCAGTCCGAGGTACTCTCAAGAGTCTTCTCCAACACCACAGTTCAAAAGCATCAATTCTTCTGTGCTCAGCTTTCTTTATGGTCTAACTCTCACATCCATATATGACCACTGGAAAAACCATAGCCTTGACTAGATGGACCTTTGTTGACAAAGTAATGTCTCTTCTTTTGAATATGCTGTCTAGGTTGATCATAACTTTCCTTCCAAGGAGTAAGCATCTTTTAGTATTCTAGGTATTGAGGTTTCAAAGTTGAAAAGACCTAAATTTCATTTCAAGGAAATAAAAATTTAAGTGGATTCATAAAGAAGTTATACAAAAATTACAGGTCCCAAGGGGCTTCCCAGGTGGTACAGTGGTCAAGAATCCTTTTACCAATGCAGGAGACACAGGAGACATGGGTTCAGTCCCTGGGTTGGGAAGATCTGCTGAAGAAGAAAATGGCAACCCATTCCAGTATTCTTGCCTGGCAAATCCCGTGGACAGAGGAGCCTAGTGGGCTACAGTTCATAGGGTTGCAAAGAGTCGGACACAACTGAAGCGACTTAGCATGCACGTGCACTTATCACATGGCTGTGGCAGAGAGGATGAAGGATGGCTTCAGGAGGTGGACCTCAGGGAGCAGCTGGCAGCTGAGAGCTGACAGTTGGAGGCTGCCTCATCTGAGCAGTGGCCTTGGCGCCACGCAGAGCAGCAGGAACCGTCTGCCGCTGATGCTGCTTGCCATTCTGAACCATGTCTCCCGTTGATTCTCCATTATACTCCCTGTTCTCCAGTTTAGAAAATCTGACTCAGCAACTTGTTCTAATCTTGCCTTGAAAATCAGGACATAGATTTCTAAGCTTGAGAAAACTTCTGTGGTTTGCAGAATTTCTGAAACATTTAGCGAAGAAAGTAAGTGAGTGTCATAGAATTCTAAAATTCTATGTTTGAGGTTCTTCTGTGACTCAGGGCAATGAACCTCACAAATTAGAACCTCATCTTGTAAACTGAATTGATATTTAGAAGTTGTTGTTTTTGTTTAGTCACTAAGTTGTGTCTGACCCTTTTACAACCTCATGGACCATAGTCCACTGGGCTCCCCTGTCCATGGGATTTTCCAGGCAATGATACTGGAGTGGATTGCCAGTTCCACCTCCAGGGGATCTTCCAGCCCAGAGATCGAACCTGCGAATCCTGAATTGGCAGGTAGATTCTTCACCGCTGAGCCACCAGGGAAACCCTATTTGAAAATTATCCTTCCCCAAAGAACGTTATTTCAGGCTATGAATTTGTGAATTGGAATAAGAGTGTTCTTCACGGTTACTCTAAAATGTCTAGCCCAAGGACTGCCCAAATATAGTTCTCATTCTTCCTATCAGCTCTCTTTTAACCATGGCCCTCAGCAATTTTTTTCTTATTTTAAAGAGAAGCTTGAGATAGAGTTCTGTATTTGTGAGGCTGCCTCCAGCTAAGACTGGGGCAGATAGAGAAACTTACAAGAAAAGACAATGGAAGTGGCTAGTAAATTAACGTATTACCAAATAATTGATGATTCTATTAAAATCTGTTTGTGTAAGCGAATCATTTTTAAATAAATGGTATTCTTTGTGTTTTCTAAACTCAAGCATCAGAAAGGTCAGTTTCCAACATATGAAGCTATACTGCAGTTTATTATGTTTATAACTCTTATTGTTTCAGCTATTTTGTTCAGGCTAGAAACAGTATCTAAAACATTTCAGTGTTTACACTGTCTTAAAGGTCTGCCTAAATATGAAATTCTAGCTTTCAAAATTGCTATCTAAGCATGTCTGAAATTTAGTATTATTTATCAACGGCTGAGAACAGTTTTGTAAATATTTCATAGATGTACAATGAAACCTCTTAAGATGTCAGAATCCATTTTAGAAATGGAAATAATGTAGTGTAGCATATATTCAATAATATTCACTTTAATAGACTGGTTGGTCAATATTCCACATTTAATTATATTCATTTGGATCCACTTTACATATGCATTATAGAAGAAGCAAAGCCCATCTTTCTGTGTGCCTACAGTTAATTCCCAATAACAGGAAACTGGGACTCCCACAAATAAGCAAGCAGTCCTCCTTTTATCATCTTATATGTTCAAAGCCCGTCCCCTAACAGTTCATTTTTCCTATGGGTAGAAAGTTGAAAGAAGTACAAGGAGAAACTTTAATGGTTTACATGTTTCATTATCAGTCTGTTCATATCATGGAGGCAAGATCTTTATGCTGTTCATCGTTCTGTCTGTAGTACCTAAAATATAAAATAGTTCCCCACACGCAGATGCAATGAACTCTCAGTAAATACTTGTTGAATTAGTAAATGGGGCCCGCTGCGATCTGTGAAATATCCACGAAGATGGTGAACTAGAAATAACACAAGCAGTGCCATTTATTCTGTCTTCTGCCCCTTCTGAGGTGACCTTGTCAAGGCTGTGTCTCAGAGTTTTGAGGTTCCTCATTTGAGGGATCAGGATAAAACTATTGACCCCTTCCCTTGGCAGTCATTAAGCGGCATGAATGGAGACAGCTCTGTAAATATTCAAATAACCAAAAGGACAAAAGAAAACACAGTAACGGAAGAGGAGGCCGATCTCTTGCTTTATCTCAGCCATCCATGTGCCTTTCTATTTATTGTCAGCTTTTTTAATTATTTGCATTAATGAAGGGCAGCCAAGGCATGAATAATCCCAAGCACTTGTGTTTGGCTTTGGACTTAAATCTGAATGTGCTCTGTGTTGCATTCAGAGAGTATACTCTCACAAAATCGTGATCATCACTGCAAAGATCCAGTTCTATGGAGCTGGCTTTGGGGTGAACTTGTGACAACCTCTTAATCTTCCCTTGCCTTAAAGGGATCTTATTCGATGCCCAAACAAGTGACAGCCATGTGGTGAGCATCATAAATACAGCACACCATCCTCTGGCAAAAATTTCATTTGGTCTTAAGGATGTAGTGCAAGATTCTTCAGTAAACTTTGGAAACAGTAGATTTATTTATTTGCTTTTTCTGGAAAGAAATTAATTGAGTTTATTTTTGGGGAACTGAGTCAGTAGATGCTCAGAGTTCTAATGTTATCACTGCTTGGTGCATTATATGCAAATGAAGCTTACTCATACAGATAATTGACTGGTGCATTTCTGAATAAATGAATCTATCACACCATGAAGATAGTGAGTCATATATTGAGTCTTTAAAATAAGCCTGGTGTTCATAGGTTCTCTTCCACGCAGTGATTTATCATTGATGAAATATGAGTTTTTGAAGTAGTGCTGAAATAATTTATTTGTTTTCTAGCCTGTGCATTTGTTGATTTGGTAAGTAATTTTCTCCTCGCTGAGCAGCAGTTGGCTGGTGAACTCTTCCTTGAAATTCAGGAAGTGAAGTATTACCTACTTGTGGCTCTCTCTTCTGCCTCCAGGCTACACTGTAATTCTAACCTGTCCTACTTCACTAAGGACATATTTTTAAGTGTCAGAGAGTTTTGCATATTTACACCTCAGTGTATATCTGAAATGCAGAGCTTATTCAAGATTCTAAAAATGGAGCCAGGATGGGGAGAACAGAGTGATAAAAAGCGAGAGGTCCAGCCCACATGAGAGGAATATCCCTGTAACCCCTCTCCTATGTGGAATTCATCATTTTTCATCCCCCAGCTGTCCATTCTGTCAGAAGCCATTCATATCTCCATGGAATCACCTTGACATTGGGCTTGATTATGCCAAGGTCACGACATTAGTACCAGAGCCAAGACGTAACATGAGGGACACACGTGCCGTTTCATCTCCTGGTCCCTGCTAAGCCAGTTTCTGAGATGACATCCTGGGGTCTGTCTCTCCGGTCCCCGTGAGTATCAGTGACCTGCTCTGAAGAGTTCACCTTCCCTGCTCTAACAGTGAGGGCAGATCTGAGCTCAGGGCCTGGCTCTGGCACTTACCAGTTGATGGTGTGTACCTCACAATGTTTTGTATGGATGAAATGGGATGCCACAAGGGAAATACATTACAGGCTTACATGTAAAAACTCTTGATGTTTAGTAGATTGATGTGACTCCTGGGTACTTTGCACCTGTGCTTTTCTGTTGTGATGACAATGGGCTTCTGAGCCTGAGGTTTTCCAATGCCCTCTGCTGTGCTGGATGGAGTTGAGGACTGCTTCCTCGTGGTCCTGTCACCTATTTGTGCTTAGTCGCTCAGTCATGTCAGACTCTTTGTGACCCCATGAATTGTAGCCTTCCAGGCTCCTCTGTCCATAGAGACTTTCCAGGCAAGAATACTGGAGTGGGTTGCATGCCCTCCTCCAGGGGATCTTCCCAATCCAGGGATTGAACCCAGCCTCCCACATTGCAGGTGGATTCTTTACCAACTGAGCCACCAGGGAAGCCCAAGAATACTGTAGTGGTTAGCCTATCCCTTCTCCAATGGATCTTCCCAACCCAGGAATTGAACTGGGGTCTCCTCCATTGCAAGTGGATTCTTTACTAGCTGAGCTACCAGGGCAGCCGTCACTTATTTAGTGATGCTGATTTCTGGCTTGAGGGTGAGGACATAGTTGGCCCAGTGGTGGGCTGGCTGAGCACCTCAGGGGAGTCTGCCTGCTTAACTGAACTGGAGCCTCTCCATGGTTTAGAGGGCAACATGGTTTCCTGATTGAGCACAGAAGTAGGGATCCCTTGACCTGGGTTTTAGGCAGGGTTTCAGTGCTAATTTGGTGATTGACCCTGAAAAAAGCACTTTCCTTCTGTTCTTTCTGTTAAAGCAAAATACTTGATCTTATGGCCACACCTCACAAAGTCTTGTTGCTGTTGTGTTGTTGAGTTGCTAAGTCATGTCCAATTCTTTGTGACTCCATGAACTGACTGCGGCACTCCAGGCTTCCCTGTCCTTCACTATCTCCTGGAATTTGCTCAAGCTCATGTTTGTTGAGTCAGTGATGCCATGCAACCATCTCATCCTCTGTCACCCCTTCTCCTCCTGTCTTCAGGCTTTTCCAGCATCAGGGTCTTTTCAAATGAATCAGTTCTTTGCATCAGGTGGCCAAAGTATCGGAGCTTCAGCTTCAGCATCAGTCCTTCCAGTGAATATTCAGGGTTGATTTCCTTTAGGATTGACTGGTTTGATCTCCCTTCAGTCAAGGGACTCTCAAATAGTGGACATTAACACCGAATATCTGGAGTAGACTCAGAAGGAAACACCACCGAACACACCATTAGTTTTATCGTCTATGATTAATTATGTATGTGGATAGTAAGGAGTTATCCGCATGTGAGTTATACATTATACATTTAAAAACTAAACTTTTTTTCTTTCCTTTCTTAGAAAAGTAAAGAACCTAATTATGCTTGGCCTTACATTAGTAGAGATGATGACCTGGAAAACTTTATTGGGAGGCATTTTGGAAGCTTTAATGTATCAGGCGAATGTGATATCAAAACTGCTAGTGAAATGATTAAAGGCAGATCTCATAGTCCAGGACAAGAGGCAAAGGTGATCAACTGTTCTTTATTCACAAAATAAAGGAATCTATCAAAGATAGTTAGAGATGAAAGGTGCAGGGTCTTAACATGATTCTGGATGTGGGCGTGTGTAGTAAACAGTCACTCAGACACTCTGCAGACTTGTCTCTGGAGGTTTTCCTCCACACCTTCCATGACCACATCCCTCCAAAAGGAGAAGAGAGAAGACTGGAGGACAGGGAGAGCTGCCAGGGTCAGCCAGCTCGAGGGTCTCCCCAGGGGACTCCGCTGGGCATCTGGGGACTTTCCTCTCCCCACCCACTCCTGCCAAAGGAACACTGTCACTGAACAGCCTGGGCGATGTACACACAGTATTTCTGCCTCCTCCTAGTGCATTTCCAGATGTTTAGCAGAGGCAACAGAGGAAAATAGGAGCTCTGAAATTTAGGATCGTAACAAGCACACTTACATTACCCAGTGAGTTTACAGCAGATTGGAAGTGTGGGTACCATCTTCAGGGTCGGTCAGCTTTCCTTCCTGGCCAGCAGCTCAGGCTTTGAGCTGGACCTTCCCCTGTTTTCTCTCCCCTCCTCCTGCCCGATCAGGCTGGGCAGTCTTGAGCTGTTATGACTGTTGAGGAAGTCGTGCCCTTCTCTGCCTGAGCCTCAGGCCACCACTTGGGTCTGAAGCTGCTCTCCTCATGGCTCCGGGACCTCCAGGTAGACCGTTTGCATTGTTAACATACTGGGTTCACAAGAACAAATGAATGATGCTCTTTTATTTTCTCTTGTGACCTGCTCTTCACCAGCCTCTGCTTCCCTGGGCAGGGCCAAGGAAGTGGGGCAAATGGAAATTTAGCAGCCCCTCAGTTTATTTCAGTCCAGGTTATCACTGCTGGGTAAATGTCCACTGGTGCAGCTTCACCCTACAGACCTGTTCCTCCCCATCCCCTGCCGCTCCTCCCCCAGGTGGCTGCTGTCTGAAGGGGCAGCATCCCATCCTCCTGATGTCCAGATGGTAGGAGAGAGGCCCTGGCCTGGCACGAGGTGATGGCTGGTCCCCTTCAGCAGCCCCTGGTCCTGACTATCCTCTGGCTGGTCTCTGCTGAAATTGGTGCATCTGTCTTAACCAAGAAGTCCTGCCTATGTTCCTGCCCAGGCCCTGCTGTTGTAACTCCCTGTGTGATCACTCAACCAGACCCCACTCCTGAGAGCCCAGCACCCCCCACTGCTGAGCAGGCCCCTCTCCACTCTGACTAGTACAATTCAAGGTCAAGGTGATTTGTGTGAATCCTGAGGGGCCTGTCCATCAGCCTTTGGATTCAGGATCTCTTTGCTCATACTAAAATGAACCCACCTGAACTCCCAGCTCTCACAGATCCCCTCTCCCGAGAGGAAACTGTAATTTCGGATGTCTTCCATACTACCCAGGAGCCTGGGTCAGTTGAGGAACATTAAGGCAGCCCCGCTCCCTGTCCCCCAGAGAAGGCAATGGCACCCCACTCCAGTACTCTTGTCTGGAAAATCCCATGGATGGAGGAGCCTGGAAGGCTGCAGTCCATGGAGTCTCTGAGAGTTGGACACGACTGAGCAACTTCACTTTCACTTTTCACTTTCATGCATTGGAGAAGGAAATGGCAACCCACTCCAGTGTTCTTGCCTAGAGAATCCCAGGGATGGGGGAGCCTGGTGGGCTGCCGTCTATGGGGTCGCACAGAGTCGGACACGACCGAAGCAACTTAGCAGCAGCAACTCCCTGTCCACACACTCTAAGCTGTCACGTTTACCTGCTGTGATTTCTACAGATTGCAGCCTTGCTCCACAGTCTTTCCAGGCAAACTGAACCAGAGGTGGACAAAAGCATCTCACCTCCATTCTCTGTCAACATCCTCATCATGCCAGAAGCCCCTCCCAGACAGAGATGATGTACAGCCTCTTTCCCAGCTTCTTCGAATATGTGTTTAGGACTTCCCTGGCAGTACAGTGGATAAGAATGCACCTGCCAATACATGGAACATGGGTTCGATCCCTGGTCCTGGTTTAGAAAGATCACACATGCCTCGAAGCAGCTAAGCCCAATGAGCCCCTGAGCCACAACGACAGAAACCAGTGCGCCCTTGAGCCCATTCTCTGCAACAGGAGAAGCCACCGTAGAGAGAAGCCCTCAGGCCACGACTAGCATAGCCCCCGCTCTGCACGACTGGAGAAAAGCCCACGTGCAGCAACGACGACCTAGCGGAACTAAAGATAAAATTAATTAATTTTTAAAAAATTTAAGGAGAAAGAAGTGTGTGTGTGTGTGTGTGTGTGTGTGTGTGTGTTTAGGAAAAGACACTTTTTCTTCATCACCCCAACCATTGCCATCCAGCTGGGACTGACTCCACAATTCTACTGAGGTCCCCCCCCCCTCTTTTATTTGAAAGTTACTCTTCTTTTATTACTTTTCTCACTGGAGTCATCTTTTCCCTTTATCCTCAGACAGACCTGATATCCATTGATCTTCAGGCTCTTTTGAATCATTCATACAATAGATTTTTATGGAGTTGTACTTTGTTCTTTGTGCTGGGAATTTAAAAAGTTAATAAGAAATTCTGCCCTCGTAACATTTACAATCTGGTGAATGGCTCAAAGTTATTTTTATTTCACTTTTATGAAACATTTAATAGATTGGTTGGTGCATTCATGCAAAATTCTTTGGACACCTACTCTAGGCAAACACACTGTGAGACGTTGTGTAAATGTGCTCAGAAGACTGTTCAGTGATGAATAAACACTGTCTTTCTTCCTCATTCTTGTCCATTTTTCTTACTGAGTTTCCACAAAACCTGGGGCTTCTGATATTACTCTGACTTCCCAGCCTATCTCTGTCTCCTGTGATGGATCCTTTCTCCTTTTTTTACATTTTAAGTCAGGATTTCTCAGCTGGAGTTCCCCAGAGTACAAAGCCCTGATGGCCAAAGGCATCTGTGGATGTAACCTCTCCTTTATGCGCCTCAAATGGATTAGTTAGATGCTGTCCTTAGAATGGAGAGAATCCACCATAACAATTGTCTGTGTTCTCTGGTTTATATGAGGAACTCCAGTTGAGAAAGGATGCTCTAACACCAGGGTGCCCTGAAGTTCAGTCCCAGGCTCTTTTCTCATCTCTTGAGTACACTTACTGCTTAGATGAACTTATGCTGATGACAACCAAAATTTCTCAACTCCAACCCTCTTTTTCTTTCCAATAATTTTATTTGTTTTTGGCTGTGCTGCACAGGCTTATTTTTTTCAAGTTGTGGCAAGTGGGGGCTATTGTCTAGTCCACGGTGCATGGGCTTCTCGTTGTCGAGGCTTATCTTGTTGCAGAGCATGGGCTCTGGGGCACACAGGCTTCAGTGGCTGCAGCATGGGGCTCAGAAGTTGCAGCTCCCGGGCTCGAGAGCACAGGCTCAACAGTTGTGATGCGCCAGCTTAGTTGCTCTGAGGCAGGTGGGATCTTACTCCATGAGGTATTGAACCCATATTTCCTGTGCTGGCAGGCAGGTTCTTTACCACTGAGCCCCCAGGGAAGCCACCCCACACACACACACCACCACCACCTCTCCTTTTAATTCTAGTCACTTGAAATCACCATTTGAACTACTATCGAGATCTTTCGACTCTGATCTTAAGAGTGTCAGTAGGAACACTGAGGAACTGGTTATAAATATAGACTCTCTGGCTCTGCCCCACAACTGTTTAGTCAAAAGTCTGCATTTTATGGCATTGAAACATGTATAAAATCATATATGAAACGAATCGCCAGTCCAGGTTTGATGCATGATACAGGATGCTTGGGGCTGGTGCACTGGGATGACTCAGAGGGATGGTACAGGGAGGGAGGTAGAAGGGGGTTCAGGATGGGGAACACGTGTATACACGTGGCGGATTCATGTTGATGTATGGCAAAACCAATACAATATTGTAAAGTAAAAAAAAAAACAGATTGTACAGAAAATAAAAATATAAATAAAAGTCTGCATTTTAACCAGATCCCCAGGTCCACATACAAGTTTGAGAAGTGCTGGAGTAAAACATTTGAAGCCTAATATGCCCTAAAGACGATCCTTCGTTTTCTCTTGCTCCTCCTCAGATGTGCTCAGAGATTTCCCTTTTATGAGTCTGAAGCTCTTTTAGAGCTTACCACTTATTTGCTTATTATTTTCTGACTCACCAACTTAAAGAACACAACAAATTGTGACTTCCCTCTAAAAGAGAATTTCCTTTAGATTTAATGAAGCTTCTTTCAGGAATCCTCACTGCCCAGGCCCCTTTCAAGGTGCTGGGAGGGAACTTAGCAATGTGTTCACATCATGTTTCACTAAAGTTTGCAAAGTCATTTGTTCAAATTGTTTAAGACCACAGACTCTTTTCACTTATAATTTTGCCACACTTTTGGGTGACAGGATGACTTTGGAACAGATGGGCATTTTGGCCAACCTGGTATTATTTTTTTTAGATTCCACATATAAAGGATATCATATGATGCCTGTCTTTGTCTCTATCTCTTTAAATGCCAGAACAACAGGACTGGCATCCACAAGCATTTTCCCTGGTGGCTCAAATGGTAAAGAATCCACTTGCAACACAGGAGACCTGGGTTTGGGCCATGGGTTGGGAAGATCCCCTGGAGGAGGGCATGGCAACCCACTCCAGCATTCTTGTCTGGAGAATACCATGGACAGAGGAACCTGGTGGGCTACAGTCCATGGGGTCACGAAGAGTCAGACATGACTGAGCGGCTAAGCACAAGCACACAGTATAAAGAATAACCATAAACGTTTTCTCTAAGGAACTGCTTCTATTCTGTCTCTGTGCCTTAGATAGCATTGGCATAAATACTTGAGATAAATACTGCTAGAGCCAGTGCTTTCGACTTCCACACAAAGCACAATGCAATTAGTATACTGTTAACTCCTTAGCATTCTGTGTCTGTCTGAGACTGCAGGACTTGCCTTGGAATCTGTGGAGCTATAGTTCCTATAGTGAGAATATATGCTGCTTTGGCTGGCCAGGAGGTGGTCTCCTCCTAATAGTGCCTCAGTTTTCTTTGGGAAATGGACTTTTCTGTGGCTCAGTGATAAAGAATCTGCCTGCCAATGTAGGACACACAAAAGACATGGGTTTGACCTCTGGATCAGGAAGTTCCCCTGAAGTAAGAAATGGCAACCCACTCCAGTATTCTGCCTGGGAAATCTCATGGACAGAGGATCCTGGCGGGCTACAGTCTATGGGGTTGCAAAGAGCTGGACACAACTGAGCGACTGGGTGTGTACACGCGCCGTAATGTATGTTCTTATTAGGAGGAAATTGTTGTAGATTTTTAAATCCCAGGGCTGGAGTTCTAGATAAGTTAAAATATGGGAACTGTGGTTCCTATTCCCTGATTTTTGTCCTTCTGTAATTTTCTTGGTTTCCATCTGTTTCTAAGTCTACTCCCTAATCACCTATCATTTCTAGGAGACCCGACCTCATGCACATACACACAGAAATACCTTTCCAAATAAACACTTTACTTAAGTATCTAAATTTATCTTGCATCTAAATTTTGGTAGATTAATCTTGTGTATAACCAAGAATCTTAATTATATTGATGCCATGATTCTGAATCTTATATATATATTATTTTTTTAAGTAAATAAGCAAAACCCAAATGAGTAGGTACATGTTGGTCCCAGTCCTCCGACACTGAACATCTACAATTATTTTTGTGCAGGAAGAGCAGTGTGATGAATGTTGCCATGTAGAAAGGGAGCTTGGTCTAGTGGCTTCGATAAATTCATGCTATTTTCTTCTAGACTTTCGTCTTTTCAAAGATGTGTTAGTGTGCTATCTTCATTTACACACACTTGAAACTTTTAAGTTCATGTGGGAGTCAGGTCATTTATGATGAGAGCAGATAAGAATGCATTTTACTTCTCTTGGTGAGTTGAGATTTTTGAGAGCTTGCCTGATAATTTTTTTTTGCCTTAAATAAAAATCTACTTATGCCCAAGAACTTCCTGTTATATCTTTCAAGTGCTTTTGAAAATAGTTTAAGACTTAGGTGTTTAAAACTGAAAATTTTGTGCAAATATTTTATTGACTTTTGAATACAGACAAGTAAGCATATAAATCTCTTCCTAATAACATCAGAGAGTTGCTTAAGTGGGATAGAATCATTTTGGAAGAATACTAGGGAGCTATGTGGTTCAAAATTGTATGTATTCTTATCAGGGTTTTATTTTAAAAGCTGACAAAATAAAAATTATTTATGATGACACACCAGTATACTTTTCTATGTCAGGGCCCTTTGTTTTGCAAGTAACATAAAACTTAACTAACCTAAGTGAGAAGAAAGAATTCACTGGCGTTTATAGCTGAGATGTTACACATGGGTCAGGCTTCAGTCACACTTGGATTCTTATGTGTGCTCACTCACTCAGTCATGTCGGACTCTTTGCAACTCATTAACTGTGGCCAGGCTTCTTTGTCCGTGGGATTTCTCAGGCAAGAATATTGGAGTAGGTTGCCATTTCCTCCTCTGGGGGATTTTTCCAACCCAGGGATCGAACTCAACTCTCTTGCCATCTCCTGCATTGGTAGGTGGGCTCTTTACCACCTGGGAAGCCCTGTTTGATTCATGGGAGGATAAGATAATTGGGGTTCTGACTCTGCATTTTCAGACATCTCTTAGTTTCTCCCTGCTTTCCTGGTGTTTTCTTCAGAACGGCTTCCCTTGTGGTAGAAAAAGAGTGGGCTACAGCAGTCTGTGCCCTGAGATCCGCTCTCCACATCATCTAAAGGAAGGTATCATGCCTTTGTCTCACAGTTCCAAAAAGACCTGGGATGGTCTCACTCAACTGGATTGGGTCACATGTCCACAAAAACCAGTCACTACGCTAAGGAGCATGATGACTGACTTCTCCCGGTCATGTGTTCCATCCCAGTGCGATGGGCTTGGCTTCTCCAAAATCACATGAATCCCCAAAAGCAGTTATTGGGGGAAAAGTGAGGGGAAACAGACAAACCGTAGGCAACCAGCAAGTGTCCAGTCATCCCCCCTCATCTTGCCATCGCAGATGCGGAACGAGAACTACGTGTTGACCTGTGCTGCAAGGCTCATCCACACTATCATCACTTCATTCCCGGGCACCCAGTTCTCCCCCTGTACTCTCGTCCTCATATCCTGGACTAAGCTGTTAAGACATGTGGCTCCCCACACAGCTTCTCCACGGGCTTCCTGGAAACTCCGGGATGCCATGTGGTCTTGGTCCAGCTTTTGTCTGGGAATGAAGAAGTTAGTTTATTTTTCATGTGAATGTTTCTGAGTTTCAGTCTGTTCACTTGTGAAACGAGGTTAAGAATACATAACCCACCCACCTTAAGTGATTATCATGCACATTGCTATTGTTGCTGTTTAGTCCCTAAGGCATGTCAGACTCTTTTGGGGCCCCATGAATTGGTGTGTGAGGCAAGAGATGACTCTGGCCTGGCAGGAGGTTCCCATGGAGGCGGGGCAGGGGGTGCATTCCATCTTGGTCTCCATCAGTTGACCACAGTGAGGACAACTGTGCCTTCTAGTAATAACATGTGGACTCTGATTCTGAAATCATTTTTAAATGAGAAAAGAGAGGATTTATTTGACATCATTCTTCCTATGACTCTGTCCATTGGCTTTATTTATTTAAAGTCCCCACCCACAAAGAATGCATTTCCTGCCATTCTGTTGCAATCATTCTCGGGAGGAGACTGCCAGCATGAGGGGAGGTTTTCAGCCACCCTCATCGGGACTGGAAGAGGAATGTACATTCAGAAATTGCCTCTTCCATGCCAGGCAGAGTGCCAGGGCTTGCGTGGAGACTATTGAACCTGATGCTCACAACTCTCTTTTGAGGTAGCTCAGTAACCTTGACCCCTACTTTACAGAAGTTCAGAGAGGCTAAGTCATAATGCAAGGATATGGAGTTAATAAGTGGAAGCATAGGAATTTATACCCAGATCTGCCTGACTCCAAAGAACATGCTGTTAGAACATACTTTAGATTAGAAAAGAACAGATACTTAAAGGTCAGTCACTTAGTTCTGTCCGACTCTTTGGAATCCCAAGGACTGTAGCATGCCAGGCTTCCCTGCCCTTCATTATCTCCTGGAGTTTGCTCGCTCAAACTCATATCCATTGAGTCGGTGATGCCATCCAACCATTTCATCCTCTGTCGCCCCCATCTCCTGCCTTCATTCCTTCCCAGAGTCAGGGTCTTTTCCAGTGAGTCAGCTCTTCACGTCAGGTGGCCAAAGTACTGGAGTTTAAGCTTCAGCATCAGCATCAGTCCTTCCAATGAACATTCAGGGTTGATTTCTTTTAGGATTGACTAGTTGGATCCCCTTGCTGTCCAAGGGACTCTCAAAAGACTTCTCCAGCAAAATGGTTCAAAAGCAACAATTCTGTAGCACTCAGCCTTCTTTATGGCCCAACTCTGACTTCCATACATGACTACTGGGAAAACCATAGCTTTGACTACACAGACCTTTTACACATGATAGTGTATATATGTTAATCTTAATCTCCCAGCTTGTCCCACCCTCCCCTCCCCATCCTGTACCCACATGTCTGTTCTCTACACCTGTGTCTCTATTCCTGCCCTGGAAATAGGTTCATCTGTACAGTTTTTCTAGCTTCTGCATATGCATTAATACTCAATACCTGTTTTTCTCTTTCTGACTTACTTGCAGCAGGAAATGGGATTATTAACCCTTTATCTATAATGAGTAACTGGTTTATTAAGAAAAAAAGAGCTGGGTTATAAAAATAAAACTCTGGTTTATCAATTATTGTTCCAGTGTTGAACCCTGCCTTTCCTACTTATTCAGTGAGCCAATCTTAAAATCATGGTTAGAATCCTTAAGTTTTCAGTTTTATTTGGCAATTAAATCAGTCACTTAGAGTTCTTAAAAATTCAGAGTCTCATAAACGTTTTATAGCTCTTTTCTCCATTCTGCCCTGCCCTCCATTGTGTGGAGTGGAAGGGTTTCAATCCAGCTCTCTCAAGACTCTCCCGTGTGATGTCACAGAGGTTGATTTAGGGAGAAGTGCATACGAGAGGGATCTTCATGGACTGCCTAGGGTGACGTCCCCTTTCCTTTTTGGATGGTCCCACTGGCTTGTACGTAGTTTGTGACAAGGATGGATGGAATGTCTCTAAAGAGCCTCACTGATAAGGGTCCCATTCCTAGCAGACCCCTAGGCATGAAGCACGAGAGATGAGACCTGATCCCCTGACCCACCCCTACTGGCAGCTTTACCCTAGTTCCTCCGAAGTATAGCTGGTGCTTCCCAATCTCCTCTGTCATTCACCACCAACCTGAGGCCCACAGGCATGCTCAGGATCCACTTCAAGAACTGGAAACTCAGGGGCGGTCGAGGGGAAAGAGAAGGAAGGTGGTCGGGGACCCAGCTCTCCCAGGGAAACCCCCGTGTTTTCTCTCATCCCTGTGTTCTCCTCCTTCCCCACAGGAAAGAAATAGACTTCCATTCTTGTAGGCACGTCTTTACACGGCTGTTTACTTGGAACTTTCCTTCCTCAGATCGAGGGAAGCAAAGTACCTCTTGCCTCATCCCTTCCAATCTCTGCTCTCCTGACAAGGTGGTCATTCTCTCTTCCTGTCACCTTGTTAACTGCGAGGAGGAGCATAGAGTGAGTTCTGTGGAGCCAACCTATCCCAGCAAAACTTTAGGTGGAGGTGGCTGGCCCTGCAGCTGACAGCTCTCTGAGAGACGGATGTAGGGCTACCTGTGCCCACCTTACTCTCAAGTGTGGGGCAGGAAGGCAACATACTGTTCTGCACTAACCTCCTCAAGTCCAAATGTACTGGAAAGATCGGTACCAGGGTGTCAGGTTGCTGTAAAGGCTCCTACCTCCAGTGGGGGTTTTCCTTTCAGGCAAGCCTAGGCCCATCATTAGTGAGATTTATGACAACATGTGGGAAAGGATTTTAATATCCTCTCCATATGGGGAATATAGAGTTTAAACTCACCAGAGCTCAAGGGAGCAAAATGGACTCACGAAGAATGAGACTTGGGTGAGCTTTCTATTGTTGTTTAGTCACAAATCATGTCTGACTCTTTTTCAGCCATACAGAATGTAGTATGCCAGGCTTCTCTGTCCAAGGGATTTCCCAGGCAAGAATACTGGAGTAGGGTTCCTCCTGATGCAGGGATCAAACCTGCATGTCCTGCATCGGCAGGCAGATTCTTTACCACTGAGCCACCAGGGAAGCCCTGAGACTTTTTTGTGAGTCTCTATTATTATGCCATTTAGTTTAGAAAAAGATCATATTAAAAAGTCTTCAGTCCTCATTTTTAGTCACTGACTTAAAAATACCCTCCTTTTTATTCAGTCTCATTAACTTTCTATTCCTCACAATGGAGAAAATTGAATTTAATAAGCTTTAATTCTTTATTTCTGAAGCACCTCTTTGGTTCACTCACTTTTGAAAATTGATCAATAACAATCACTTTGAATAAATCACTGAGACTTCCCTCATTCTTTCCTTTTAACACAACAAGTACAAGAACATTAATTTCTCTTTGCTTATCCTTTTAGTCAAATGGGAAATTTTATTTTTTCTAAGCATCCTTGCTATTTGCGGTCATACAACATTCAGACACTTGTCCTGAGAGGTTTAATTAAGTGCCTAATGAAATCAGTACAAAGGATATCTTCAAAACTGTATATAAGTTCCCCTGCTCTCTGAAACTAGAGGCTTAGTAGGAAACCCTTCATAAGGTAAAATGCTGTAAAGTGAAGACGCTATCACCTTAAGACACATCTTGCTAATGGATGCTCAAGATAAATCAAGATAAAGCACAGATGCTCATAGACATGGTTCAGAGCTCTGGCAGGTGGATGCCGAGAGGCTCAGCATGGTCCCCAGGGAGGAGTCTGGCAGAGCCCGGCTCACTGCTCGGGGTACCCACTGCCTCTACGACAGCTCTTGTTCTTGTGCTCAGCCACTCAGTCATGTCTGACTCTCTGCAGCCCCAGGGACTGTAGCCCGCCATGCTGCTCTGTCCATGGGATACTCCAGGCAAGAGTACTGGAGTGGGTGCCATTTCCTTCCCCAGGGAATCTTCCCCACCCAGGGATCAAACCCATGTCTCTTGTATCTCCTGCATTGGCAGGTGGGTTCTTTACTGAGCCACCTGGGAAGCCCCTGCAAAAGCTGAGCTCACTGCTGAACAAAGGCTGAATACTTCCTCTTTGGGTATCTTTTGGCTGGCGAAAAACAGGTACTAGTGTAGGTCTTTCATGAAAGCAAAAATGGCATATGATGAATCTTTGAAAAGTGGGGGAATCCTGTATTTGAAGAGGTAAGCTTCTCTACCTGGTGAGGTGAGGGGGAAGTGACTTATCCCAACACTGTGACTGCTAAGTCTTTGGGATAACCTGTTCCCATGCTTGGCTGCTCACTTAAACCAGGCACTTCTTGTCAGTAGTATAATCCCTTCACTTTTTCTGTTTCCCTTCTCCAAAACTCTGCTCAGGAACCCACCCCATATCCACAGCCACACTATTCTAAGAATTCATGACATGAAAAAAGAAAAAGAATGGTGGTTGTGAAAGCCTTAGTGGTGAACCACTCAGCTCTCCTTTCAAGAGACAGTTTGCCTTAAAGAAGCCACTTAGCTGGCTGCCTCCAGTAGTCACCAGTTCAACATTTGCTCGGGGCCATGTCCCTTTAAACTTGGGGTCACCCAGTGCCTTCTTCGGCTAGCATCCCTGGACGCTCCTCACAGACAACATTTTGCTGGGTTTGTTTTTTTTTATCTTTCACAATTTTGCCTGAAAACGGATGTGGTCTCTTGTACTCTCAAGCCCCTTAAGCCCTTTTTGGGGTGGTTCTGCTTCCACGTGGATCTACCCAAGAAGGAAGCTGCAGGGTATCTTTCTCTGAAGTATCAAATAAGTACCTCGCTGATCAGTAAGCAGTCTACACTTTGTTCATCTAATTCTAATTCACCAGTCTGGATTATCCTTTTCAAACCAGTGGGGGAGCTATGATCTTTTTTTTTTTCTTTCAAATATTTCATCTGTGCCCCTAAGCTTCCGGCTTCCCCTAAAGGCTTAGCTTTTGAAAACAGAAAAGCCAACAGATAGCAGACTTTCCAATTGTTGTTCTGTGTATCCTCCTCCTGGAGCAACGTGCACAATAGCAACCATCTGCTTTAAAAGGAAAAGAAAAAGGGAGAAATGCCAAATAGGGGGAAGAACTGTATTATTCTGCCACTTCAGCATATGGCTAGACAGTAAATTAAAGTTTGAGCACGGAGAGGAACATCAGAGTTTTTCCAATTCAACTTCCTTTCCTGTCTTCTCTATTATATGTTCCTGACAGGTGGCCAGGCAGACTCTATAATTCTAGTGACAGAGAATTCAGTTTCTCATGAAAGTGCGTCCCAGAATTGCCGGACTTCTTAGAAAAGTCACACTTACACTGAGTTGGCATCTGTTTTCACTCAGGGCAGCATCAGAGAATATCCATCATTGTCCAAGTAATAGTGACCTTGGACCCAAACAGACAAAGACAGTTCAGATAATCTCTGTGAACTTCCATTTCTTCATCTTTAGAAGGGAGCTGATAATATGAATCTTTCAGAATCATAAGGAAGATTAAAGGAGATAAATAGGCATAATTACCTACTAGAGTGTTTGTCATGGTAGACGCTTGCTGAATATTATTTCCACCCAATAACAGTCAAAACTTATTCACTCATTCACTGGTACAACATTGATTTAGCAAGTTTATCTTATTCCAAACCATGGACTAGAGACTTCCTTGATAGCTCAGTTGGTAAAGAATCTGCCTACAATGCAGGAGACCCTGGTTCGATCCCTGGGTTGGGAAGATCCGCTGGAGAAGGGAAAGGCTACCCACTCCAATATTCTGGCCTGAAGAATTCCATTAACTGTATAGTCCATGGGGCCGCAAAGAGTCAGACACGACTGAGTGACTTTCACTTTCATCTTATTCCAAACCATGGACTAGAGACATTGGTAATATAGCAGAGAATTTAAAAAAAGGGAGTGGATACCTTGTCTTAAGGAGATATAATGTTTCCAAAATAAACATCAAATTGCCAATGTTAGAAGGCTATGAAAGAAAACACCAGGGTACACAGAGAGCACACAAAGGGAATGAATCATAAAGAGCAAGTTCACTTTCTGTTGTGCACACACACCCACATACACACACAAAGCTTAATGTATTATCTTTCTCCACGAAGTTTTCTTATCTCAAGAGTAAAGATTTCAGCACTGTCATCCATTTTTCAGATAGCATGGTTATGAGATGGCTTGGTTTTTCCTGTTAAGATGTGGAATACTATAAGATCCTTAACTTTCAACCTAATAATAAAGAATTTGTATTATTTAAAATTCCTTTTCATGTTTTTAAGTCCCTTTAAACATGTCAAGTAACAACTGCAACATGCATTCTTTTTAGATTTTGCACGTTCTATTATCAGTTTTCTGGCATCTGGTTGCCTGGTCTTCACTTTGAGAAACAAACAAAAGCCCAAAAAAGGAAAACAGATAGTGGGAGGCGATGAGGAAGAGAGAGTGGAGAAGGCTCCTTGGCCTTGTTCCCCTTGGGATCCCTCTGGACACTGTAAGCACCTCCCCCTTAGGGGCTAACTAGATCGGGGCACCAACTACAGGTCACCCCAGCAGGGCTCCTGCATCAAGTGGTTCCCCTCCTGACCTCACACATCCACCAGCAGCTACAGCGACGAGGGGAAGAGTTTGCCAAGGCAAGCACCGGTGCCCGAAAGAGCAAGAAATGTCACCCTCCCTCCATGAGTGGTTGTGGCTCCTCTCACTGTCTCCCTTGAAAGCCTCCTTCTCTGAAGTACAAGCTGTTATGCCGAGGCAGATTTACAGTCTGGGACATTTTCCAAACTTCGCTGAAAAGCACGAGGTATTCAGCCACCACGCCTCCACAGAGGCATCCTCCT
The DNA here is from genome assembly GCA_006408675.1 of Madoqua kirkii. Classification (NCBI taxonomy): domain Eukaryota; kingdom Metazoa; phylum Chordata; class Mammalia; order Artiodactyla; family Bovidae; genus Madoqua; species Madoqua kirkii. The sequence goes on along the minus strand of SJYC01092149.1, from coordinate 17,070 downwards.
CTGTCCCATGCCGCCGGACTGGCAGCCCTGGGCGGTTGTCTAGGAGCCGGATGGGGAGGAACCCAGACTTGAGACAGGGGTGCCCCAGCCAGTCCCTTTCTCTGTTAGAAGCACCAAGAAGGTTTTCCCTGACAGCTGCATGCATTTCACAGGAGCCAACGTTCCACTGCTAGAGCAGCTGCTCGGGTTTGTCTGAATAAACTGCACTCTGAAAGGTGCAAAGTCCTGAGCATCAGAGCACAGAGGGGAGGCGACACCATCTTTGCTAATGGAGCCACCCACTTCTGTTGTGTTCCCTGATGCTTGGGACCGTATAATGACTAGAAACCAGGGACTGAATTATGAAGACAAGGCTGTGTTCCCCACTCTCATGCAGGAGGGTCTCAGATACACAGCCCCTGCTGTCCTATCACAGAGGATCAAGTCATCCAACTCCCAGAGGCCTTTGATAACCTTCCCTAAGTCTAAGTATCTTAGACTTCCACGGCTTCAAGTAGGTAGTTCGATGTTTGCTTTATTTTCATAAGAAGCACTTGAAGCTAAGTAGCTTCTCTGCCTGGTCTTACACACCATCTCTTCCTTCAGGGAAGTGTTTTCAGCAGGGAGGCAGGTGTTATAGTAAAGAGATGGACTCAAGTGCATCTTGGAGGGTCTTCAGTGCTTGGCTAGGGAATATAAGAGGGTGAGGTATGCTCATCCCATTGTCTTTGTTCAAAACCTGTTCCACGTGCAGGAAGACAAGCTGAGTTGGGAGTGGGGGCTGATGCAGTGGTGGGGAAGTAAAAGGAAACAAAGAGCTCTCTTCATGGAGATTTTCAAATGTCCCCAGATCTCAAAAATTTTTTAAGTTTAAATGTAAATTTATGATTTTGTTGTTGGTTTGTTTGGGAGTTTTATCCAAAGAAGAAAAAAAAATTGATGTATTTAAAAATGTTAAATTCTTAACAAGTCCATCAGACCCTGTGTGTTCTGGGTTTTGTGGTGGCGCTAGTGGTGAAGAACCCACATGCCAATGCAGGAAACATAAGAGATGTGGGTTTGATCCCTGGATCGGGAAGATCCTGTGGAGGAGTGCATGGCAACCCACTCCATTGTTCTTGACTGGAAAATTCCATGGGCAGAGGAGCCTGGCGGGCTACAGCCCATGGGATCACAAAGAGTGGCATACCACTGAAGTGACTAGCCTGCACAGTGCTTCATTTTAGGCCACTTGCCTTGAGTGAAGGAAAGAGACCACAGTTGACCCTTGAACAAAGTGGGAGCTGGGGACACTGACTCCCGGGCATACATGCATTCTTTTTAGATTTTGCACGTTCTATTATCAGTTTTCTGGCATCTGGTTGCCTGGTCTTCACTTTGAGAAACAAACAAAAGCCCAAAAAAGGAAAACAGATAGTGGGAGGCGATGAGGAAGAGAGAGTGGAGAAGGCTCCTTGGCCTTGTTCCCCTTGGGATCCCTCTGGACACTGTAAGCACCTCCCCCTTAGGGGCTAACTAGATCGGGGCACCAACTACAGGTCACCCCAGCAGGGCTCCTGCATCAAGTGGTTCCCCTCCTGACCTCACACATCCACCAGCAGCTACAGCGACGAGGGGAAGAGTTTGCCAAGGCAAGCACCGGTGCCCGAAAGAGCAAGAAATGTCACCCTCCCTCCATGAGTGGTTGTGGCTCCTCTCACTGTCTCCCTTGAAAGCCTCCTTCTCTGAAGTACAAGCTGTTATGCCGAGGCAGATTTACAGTCTGGGACATTTTCCAAACTTCGCTGAAAAGCACGAGGTATTCAGCCACCACGCCTCCACAGAGGCATCCTCCTCTGTCCCATGCCGCCGGACTGGCAGCCCTGGGCGGTTGTCTAGGAGCCGGATGGGGAGGAACCCAGACTTGAGACAGGGGTGCCCCAGCCAGTCCCTTTCTCTGTTAGAAGCACCAAGAAGGTTTTCCCTGACAGCTGCATGCATTTCACAGGAGCCAAACGTTCCACTGCTAGAGCAGCTGCTCGGGTTTGTCTGAATAAACTGCACTCTGAAAGGTGCAAAGTCCTGAGCATCAGAGCACAGAGGGGAGGCGACACCATCTTTGCTAATGGAGCCACCCACTTCTGTTGTGTTCCCTGATGCTTGGGACCGTATAATGACTAGAAACCAGGGACTGAATTATGAAGACAAGGCTGTGTTCCCCACTCTCATGCAGGAGGGTCTCAGATACACAGCCCCTGCTGTCCTATCACAGAGGATCAAGTCATCCAACTCCCAGAGGCCTTTGATAACCTTCCCTAAGTCTAAGTATCTTAGACTTCCACGGCTTCAAGTAGGTAGTTCGATGTTTGCTTTATTTTCATAAGAAGCACTTGAAGCTAAGTAGCTTCTCTGCCTGGTCTTACACACCATCTCTTCCTTCAGGGAAGTGTTTTCAGCAGGGAGGCAGGTGTTATAGTAAAGAGATGGACTCAAGTGCATCTTGGAGGGTCTTCAGTGCTTGGCTAGGGAATATAAGAGGGTGAGGTATGCTCATCCCATTGTCTTTGTTCAAAACCTGTTCCACGTGCAGGAAGACAAGCTGAGTTGGGAGTGGGGGCTGATGCAGTGGTGGGGAAGTAAAAGGAAACAAAGAGCTCTCTTCATGGAGATTTTCAAATGTCCCCAGATCTCAAAAATTTTTTAAGTTTAAATGTAAATTTATGATTTTGTTGTTGGTTTGTTTGGGAGTTTTATCCAAAGAAGAAAAAAAAATTGATGTATTTAAAAATGTTAAATTCTTAACAAGTCCATCAGACCCTGTGTGTTCTGGGTTTTGTGGTGGCGCTAGTGGTGAAGAACCCACATGCCAATGCAGGAAACATAAGAGATGTGGGTTTGATCCCTGGATCGGGAAGATCCTGTGGAGGAGTGCATGGCAACCCACTCCATTGTTCTTGACTGGAAAATTCCATGGGCAGAGGAGCCTGGCGGGCTACAGCCCATGGGATCACAAAGAGTGGCATACCACTGAAGTGACTTAGCCTGCACAGTGCTTCATTTTAGGCCACTTGCCTTGAGTGAAGGAAAGAGACCACAGTTGACCCTTGAACAAAGTGGGAGCTGGGGACACTGACTCCCGGGCAGATGAAAATCTACCCTTAAAATTTTCAGTTCAGTTCAGTTCAGTCACTCAGTCATGTCTTACTCTTTGTGATCCCATGAATCGCAGCATGCCAGGCCTCCTTGTCCATCACCAACTCCCGGAGTTCACTCAAATTCATGTCCATCAAGTCGGTGATGCCATCCAGTCATCTCATCCTTTGTCGTCCCCTTCTCCTCCTGCCCCCAATCTCTCCCAGCATCAGGGTCTTTTCCAATGAGTCAACTCTTTGCATGAGGTGGCCAAAGTACTGGAGTTTCAGCTTTAGCATCATTCCTTCCAAAGAATACCCAACTCCCTCAAACTTAACTACTAACAAATAGCCTACTGCTGACCCAGAAGTCTTACCCATAACATGAATAGTTTAACACTATTAATTTTGTAGTTGTGTTCATACTGTCCCTTTACTATAAAGCAAGCTAGAGAAAAGAAAATATTAAGAGGAAAATCATAAGGAAGAAAAAATACATTATTATTATAGTACTGTACCATATGTATACATAGATAATATTAATTCAAGATGAATCATCTATCGGTACCTACATAATATTGTCTTATATGACACAAAAACTGTAGATGTTATACACATCGCTAACACTAGGCATCAGAAATAAAAAGATAATGTGAGAAAGAAATTCATATTTATTTACAGGTGTGGAAATTCATGTGTTGATAGGACGAGTGTACCTTGTGCATGCCATCTGGGGAAGGTTCAGTGATACTTGAGCAAAAAATAAGAGCAAAGCTTTGAGTAAATAAGTATGCAGACAGCATGGAGAATTAATTAGAGAGGAAACCATATGTAAGGGGCCAGTGAGGATGGCACTGAGATGATCCAGGCTGATGAAAAATGAGGCAATGTGGGAAACAGTCAGAGGATCCAGAGCAATATTGTTGTTCAGTCACTCAGTTGTGTCCACCTCTTTGTGACCCCATGGATTGCAGCATGCCAGGCTTCCTTGCCCTTCATCCTTCATTTCCCTGTCCTTATCTCCCAGAGTTCATGCAAACTCATGTCCATTGAGCTGATGATGCCACCTAAACATCTCATCCTCTGGGGAATTCCATGGCAGACCAGTGGTTAAGATGCTACCCTTATAATGCAGGGGGCACATTTTCTAATCCCTGGTCAGGGAACTAAGATCCCGCATTCCTTGCAGTAAGGCCAAAAAAAAAAAGAATATTGGGCATTTCTGAAAATGGAATCCACAGTACCCAGTGAGGACTTAGAATGGCAGAAGGAATAATTGACAGTAAAGACACAACTGAGCCTGGAGCTAAGAGCAGGTGGATTTTAATAATGATCCTTGGGAAAGCAAGAGGGAAGCTGAACTCTGTTTCGGATATGGTCAACATGGACTCCATGCTGTGCCTGATGTTAGCTATTGCCACCTTAATAAAAATGGTTCCAAATGAAAGGAATATTTTTAAAATTGGGAAGCTTGAGCTATTGCGTTTTAAATTTTCATGGTCATCAAGTAAAATTTCAGTCAATTAAATATCTCATTTTCTTCACTGTAACACCTGAAGTGTATTTTTTAAGGAAGTCCGTGTTAGCTATATTGAACTGTTTCATTACATTTCTTTTAAATACTGCCAGGATTTCTTCCTTAAAGGTCACTCATCGTAATAGAGTGAGAACGAGTCTAAATCTGGATTAAAAGCTTTTGGTGAATTCAGAGTGTTTTTTCCCCCTTGACTCAGAATTAATGACTAATGCTCCCTGAAGATTTCATATCTATGGGCAACATACACTATCTTGCTGAGTTAAAATCCTAGTAAGGGATAGGATTAATTCTCCATTTCTAATGAGAAGAGAAGAATACCAACAAAGATTCTAATTATATCTCAGACTTGTACAGCTCATTTCTTCCTAGGAGCTAAAGGAAGGTCTGCATCTGGTACTTAGAAAGAAGTACATAGAAAGAAGTGATCTGACAAAGGCTACATGGTATGCCAGTGTGATTAGAATCCTGGTATTAGAAAAACAGGAGTTTTGATGCTACATTTAGTATACTTTGTTTAATGTTCCCACTTTCAAAGAGAGAGAGAGAAAAGTTGTAATTTGTAGAATGAAGAAGTCTTATTTGCCATAAGGAAGGCATTTCTGAATGGGGCATCTGTGAAGCTTTGGTGTATGGATTATAAGGCACTGTGAAATTTCTTTCGCTAGAAATATTCTAAGGTAAAACAGATTCATACATTTCTGAAATCACTTACTGGGATATGATCTGATTGAGGAAAGATGGAATAGATTATTTCTCAACACTTGCTGCAGTCATATAGTTCAATGATTTCTCTGTGATAGGCTCTGTTACATTTTTTTCCTAGTAAAAAATTTTAAAAGTATACAATAAATGCAAAAGAGCACTGTTAAATTGCTTCATTTTTACTTTACTAGTGAATAAATGGAAGAGACTTGATCTCAGTCTCTTCATACTTGTCTCTCTGCAGTCTATTTTCAAAACTGTAGCCAGAGTGATCCTTCTAAGACTTAGGTTAGAACATGGCAGTCTTTTGCTAAAGACTCTGAAAGTGGTAGTTGATCAGTCATATCCAACTCTTTGCGACCCCATGGACTGTAGCCTGCCAGGCTCCTCTGTCCATGGGATTCTGCTGAGTGAGGCAAGAATATTGAGTGAGTTGCCATTCCCTTCTCCAGGGGATCTTCTGAACCCAGGGACCAGACCCAGGTCTTCTACATTACTGTAGATTTTTTACCATCTGACCCACCGGGGCTCCTTCTTCATCCTCTGTCCCACCACTTGCTCACTGTTGCAGCCTCACTAAGCCTCTTTGTGTTCTCCATGCTGAGAACCTGCCTGCCTCAGGGCCTTTGCACATGTGGTTTCTTCTGCTCTTTTCTTCCAAGAGTTATTCTCATGTCTCTCGGCTTCGCCTTCCTAAAATCATCTCAGACACCTCTTTCTTTATGGGAATATCCTCATCACCCCCTATATAAAGTTGCAAACTTCCTCCACCCCCAATAAACTCTTTTTTTCTCTTTTTTTATATATCATTTTTCACTTTCTAACACATTTAATAATTAACTTATTTACTGTGTTTTTGTTGTAGTCTCAATCCAACAACACCACCTCCTCCATACCTCTAGCACCTCCCAAATGCTAGAAGATATAGTCCTTAAGGGCAGAGATCTTTGTCCATTTTTTTCATTAATTCATCTTAAACATTCAAATACTGTAGTAAAATAATTCAACCATAAACTGTATCTAAAACAACACATTAAAGCAGTGTAAACTGGGAAATGGAAAGAAGATGGAAACGATGAGGTAAAAACAGTGGGGAAAAGTTCCCTCTTTTCACAGAAGGAGACAATAGAATTGTGTGATTTATACCCATTAGAAAGAAAAAAAAAGTTAAGTGCTTTTCTTAAATTTCATTTCTAATTATCAGATCCTTCAAATGTTTAAAGAGAAATTTCATTTTCCACTCAACTGCTTAGGATAAAGTATGAGCCATTTCACAATTGTCCTAAGTTCATGTTCATGTTCATGTATCATCTTACAGAGCGACACCTAGAATTGAGTGCTCCCTCTAGCACAGGGCGGAGCATTGCCATCCTCTCACTTCTAGATGTTTTGCTATTACTAATTCAGCCTAGGATAAGTTTGCTTTTTTTTGATGCTATATTAATGACTCATATGTGATTCCTATTGAATTGAATCCCTAAGTCTCTTAGGCTACATAGTCCCCACTGTGTACAGTCAGGTGAAGACATATTTTTCCAATTAAACACAAACTTGGTAGATTTCAGTCCATGGCTACATCGTGTGAAGACTATTTTGATTCACCATATTTACTAATCTAAATTAATCTAACTAGTTCATCTAATACTAAGTTATCTTCAACTATAAATGAAGGAGAAGGGAGAGTATGCCCTCTACCTCTTTACTTAAGAAATGTAAGTAATTGGAAAAATGCTGAAGAGAATAGATGAAAAGATGAAATCGTACAGCTCTTTCCCATAAACCTCCCCTGTGATTAACATCAAATTATTAATGAGCACCACTGAGGAACTTGAGGCTGGAGAAGACTCTCAAGAGTCCCTTGGACCGCAAGGAAATCAAACCAGTCACTCCTAAAGAAAATCAACCCTGACTATTCATTGAAAGGATTGGTGCTGAGGCTGAAGTTCCAGTATGCTGAAACTTTTGGCCACCTGATGTTAAGAGCCAACTCATTGGAAAAAAAATACCCTGAGGCTGGGAAGATTGAGGCCAAGAAGAGAAGGAGCGACAGATAATGAGATAGCTGTATAGTATCTCTGACTCAATGGACATGAGTTTAAGCAAACTCTGGGAGATAGTGAAAGACAGGAAAGCCTGGCACACTGCAGTCAAAGACTTAGGATCTGGTGCATTGAGGTCACAAAGAGCTGGACACGAGTTGGCAACTCAACAAAAACAACTGAGGGCCTATGATGTAAGTAGTCTCTAAGCCACTTATCTGTTGTTCAGATTTCTTTCTACCTAAAGCATAAGAATATTGCCTAAGATTTTGCCAGCTTAAGAACTAGTCCCGAATGATCATTTCTATGCATTGTTCATCTGGGAACCCAGTCAGAGAAATAAATCCAGATTTTCTTGTTATGAGACCCATGCTAGATTCCTTGTGATCTTCCTCAGGATGTTTACACACCATTTCTTAACAATTTATCCTCAAATCATTTTCACAGTTTTTCTTCCTCCTTTCTGCAAATTAGAAATTTGATACAGCCCCACAGGTATTGTTGAAAAAAGGTCAAACAAGTTCAAGGAAATTAACATGATGTACTGCCTTCTTATAAAGCACATTGCTGGATTTCTCTTATAATTCGCTTTTAATTCTAAGTCAGTTACATTGAGAATCTATATTAAACCATGACTGATGATCAATTAAAAAGTCTTTCTTTGGCATTGCCCTTCAAAATGGAATTAGTGCTATTGAAATAAACTGGTTTTGATATGGTGGAGCCTCTGATGAAATGGTTGGTGCTATAATTAATTGGGAAGCCTTGCATATGGAACTCTTCTAAATATCTGCTTCTCTTCCACCCACTTTCCTACTTTTGTTGGGAGAGAGAGGAAGGGGAGGAGGAGGAGGAGTCTGTTAGTTGAACTTAAGATCTTTACCTAACATCCTTTTTCCATGATCTACTCATCCTTGTCCTGTCGGTGGGTATTGATAAAGGAAGATCTTTAAGTTTGCTTGGCTGTTATTAATGCTCTTGGAATTATTATTAGTTAGTCAGGAACTGTGTTTTGTGTGTGTGTGTGTGGAAGAAAATCTCAGAAAATTAAATTTACAAGATTTTATGCTACTCAGAGTTATCCACTATGCCAAATGGGAAGATGGGTAATCTATGAATTATTACTCAATATCTTGACATTTTTAGAGCAGATTTTTTCCTACTTGGTTACTTAATCACTTGCTGGTGATTTAAAATTCGAAGTGAGTAGATAGTTGAGGTCACTGCTCTGTGATACTAAACAGTCAGCTGGAGAAAGTGTGGAAATGAGGAGAGGGAAGAAGAAATCTCTGAAGTAGTATTTTTGGTTGGGATTTACTTGATAATTCAGAGAAGGCGTATGCGTCTACCACTTAAATGCCAGTGCTGGGAGTCAGGTTGTTACAACCTGCATTGCAATTTTCTGAGCTAAAAAATAGAGAAATGATATCTTCCAGAATTGCCTCGGGATAATTTCACTCAAATGTGAAAGTGTTTTATGAACTATGAATACTGTACAGACTCCCAGAAATATAATCTCTTTTCCTATCACTCCCTAATTCAATCAGAATGGTCAATTTGGTAGACATGCATTATTTAAACCTTGGATCACCTATTAATCAGCACCTTTGGCAGAGAAGATGGAGATGCAAGAAAAATAACAAGTTCTGTCTAAAAAGCTCAAGTACGTGATCTGAAGTTCACGTGTTTCCCCGATGTTTCTTTTTCTAAAAAGAAACTTCTCTCACATTTTTAAAACAATGATCAGTTGACTGTTCTGTTGTCATTTTGTGTTTTGTTGATTGATTCATGAACAAACATAGTTTGGAGATGGTAGACTTTTTCTGTCACAGGCAAAGTAGGAAAAAAAATAGCCAGTAGCAGATCATATTTTCCGAACTGAAAATACTGTATTTTTATACCGTTGTCTTCCATCTGTTTTCTTTATGGACTCTAACTGCTCCATGGTGCTCTTGGCCAGAAGCAAACTAGTTCTAAATATTATGTTTGCATTTTTATCCTTTGTCTTAGCTGTAAAATTATCCATAGCTAGCCTTTGCCCCTATAAGCCCATCTGTGGTCGCTAAAAAGTGAATTATTAGGTTGAAGGTAAGCATTAAATCCAGTCAGATTTACCTTTTATTAATCCCTGTGTGTTGCTTGGGTTGTAAGCTTTTTATCACTGTACTGTAACCATTTTGAGGCCCCAGCATCTTTTCTCTCATTTTGATTCATTGTGCCACTCTAATGCTGTGGATGTGAGGCTTTGGCCATCTGGGTGTATTAAAATGTGGCATCAGACCCATGGAGTCACCATCCGGTGCTGTGTCTGATGCTCACTTCTTCACTATGCATAACCAGGCATTTGTCAAAAATGCCCAGCCTGGACCCAACAGTTTACTGTGGTCACGTTTGCTTTAGTCATGCTTTCTAACTCTCAATTAGAAGAATCTCAGATTTAGTTATTACATGTTTTATGGATTGTGGAAACATGGGCGTCCTTCAAATGGATGGACAGCTGAGAAACATGGGGGGCAGTTTGATGCAATCCAAGTGAAACTCCCAACAGAGTTTGTGTCCCTGCTGTGCTCAGACTGCGTGAAGATAGAAGTAAAATTCTATTTTCGGTATTGAGGAATTAAATGGGGGCACCAAACATACAGAATCCTGAGCATCAGCGTCCTGGGTGGGCAAGATGACATGAAAAATCACTTTGGCTTCTCAGATGACCTTTCTTCAAGATGAGTCTCTAGAGACCCGTTTCCATCCCTGGAAAATGGGCCAGACTGAGAAACAGACTGTACTTCTAAGATTTCTCTACTGAGACGCTGCCCATTCTTCCAAATCCAAATGCCACCTCCTCCAGGAAGGCTCTCAGTGTGCACCTGTTTGGAACTGACATTGTGGTTCCAAAGCAGTAACTTACAGGGTGGAATGCAACAGCCTCCACTTGCTCCTGTGTACACAGAGCTGCAGCCCTTCACTGGTTCATCTTGTTCTTCAAATTCCACGTAAGCACTGCATAGATGAACAGCAGCCGTGTACACTTGTGTGATCATTGCAGAGATTTCTCCTTTCTTCTCTGTTAGCTGGCTTGATTCTTTACATGCCTGTCTTTGTGTCTAGATGATAAACATCTTCAGGTCACCCTTCTGGGTCATCTCCATAAACCCCTTGCACTTTAAGTACAGCAACTGAAGAATGTCGAATGAATTTAGACTATCAATCCAATGATACAATCTTCAGTTCTGCCATGACTGCCTATGCTCATTTCAGAATTTGAATATGTTGTTTGTATATTACATTTGACTTAAAAAGGCAACTTCTAAACCAATACTTGGAGAAGGCAATGGCACCCCACTCCAGTACTCTTGCCTGGAAACTCCCATGGACGGAGGAACCTGGTGGGCTGCAGTCCATAGGGTTGCTGAGTCAGACATGACTGAGCAATTTCACTTTCACTTTTCACTTTCATGCACTGGAGAAGGAAATGGCAACCCACTCCAGTGTTCTTGCCTGGAGAGTCCCAGGGATGGCGGAGCCCAGTGGGCTGCCGTCTGTGGGGTCGCACAGAGTTGGACACGACTGAAGCGACTTAGCAGCAGCAGCAGCAGCAGCAAACCAGTACTACTGGTATCATTCCACTCAAAAATCACTCTGTTTAAGACAGAAGGCCTACAATGAAAATTTTTTTTTTAATGGGGAGGGTGTCAAATTAATTGGGAGTATATCTTAATGTGGGAATTGTGGACATGTTAGAAACAAATGTTTGTTTCTTTTGATCTTGAAAGTTAGACTGTTTTGCAGATAGTGTGTATAGAAAGACTAAGTGCCTGTGGACAATTTGTCTTCTGATCAAACTAATAATTATTTTGCTTGTATTAGCGAGGATGAACATCAATGACTGAGCCAAACATGGTTTCTGGAGTTTTCTAGATGGTTTATATGTTGCAAGTTAGAGTCAGGGATCAGCACTTTGTCTCCTGTGTTCTGTCATTAGCCACAGATCCACTTTTGAAAATTCTAGATGGTCATATTTTAAATTTGTCTCTTAAATGGTTCTGTTGTTTTAGAATCCACTTAGCAGCAGTTTAGGTTTTGTTCCCAACATTTTGTTCTGGGAAAGCTTGGCTGGTTGTTTCATTTTGATTCCTAAGTCAAATTTAACAACTATTAAAACCCCCGCGACATATCAATGTAAACCTCAATGAAACCGTGTAGTAACAGAAGAATTAAAAATGAAGCAACCACAGGGAGTCAGGCTGCACTGAGACATGTTGTCAGCATTAATGATTGCTTCCATTTGCACCAATATTTCATTCTTTTCATTCCATAGGATCATGCGACTGAGCGCCATTAGGATAATATATTCCAAAGGAACTCATTATTTTCAGGGCTGGGGGGACAGGGGTATTGTTCCATGACAGAGCTACTAAATTTAATTTCCTCTACCTTGCAGGAAGTACATACATTCATTACTTTAATTTATTAAAAATGTATTACCTAAAACCACAGTTAACTAAGTCAGACAATTTGCTTAATCTCATAATACCCATCGCTTTGGTCATCTTTCACTAGGTATTCCCTGAAGCACACTTTTATTTTCTTCAGTAGCATTTTCTAACTTGGATTTTTAAGATCAACACACCATTTCAGCGAGATAATCATTAAATAGAGGGTTTTGCATCTTCTATCACAATGAGTAAGGTGAATTTTGTTTTGTTTGATCTGATTATTTTTTTATTCAGTGTTTATTTTATTATGGTTATAAAAATGGTATCTGAAAATTTTTTTAAATGGTATCTGCAGATATGATGTGGTAAAAATCAGATACTTTTCTTGAAAAACTGTTTTAAACTTCTTTGGGATTCCTCCAAAAGAGTTCTTTAACTTCACTGTCTAACATTTCTAAATGAGCTTTTTATTTATATCATAATATTTTCAATTCCCCAAAGATTACTTTTTACAAAGTTTTCATAGTTATAATATTTTCTCTCTGCTTTCTGTGGGAATGAATGATGATCTTTTCTCTGGAGAAAGAGAACTATCTTTGCCAGGATGTCGCTTTCTTCCACATACTTTGTCGTGTCTGTCCCCTGTCTTTGGAGAGGGATTGCTCAAAAACTCTCGACAAATTCCATGAGTCATCTTGGCCTCTCCTCCATATTAGGGTAGATCTGGCTTTGCTCTTCAGCTGTCAGATATCCCAGAAAGAGACTCTCCTCACCTTCATCCCAGAAGAATGAACCTGGCTTCATCCTTGCATGCCTATATGCTTTTCTTAAAACTTTTAATGCTGAGCTTCTCAGGTGGCTCCCTGGTAAAGAATCTGCCTATCAAGTAGGAGACACGGGTTTGATCCCTAGGTTGGGAAGATTCCCTGAAGAAGGAAATGGCAATCCACTCCAGTATTCTTGCCTAGAGAACCCCACGGGCAGAGGAGCCTGGTGGGCTACAGTCCATGGGGGGTCACAAAAAGTCAGACATAACTGAGCGACTAACACACTCACACATATATATATTTGTTCAAACCACCATCTTGACCAAGAATTCTCCTTTGTTTCTGTATAGTCTCAACTGCAAAAGTAGAGGTTAATTAAATAAAAGTTGAGAATAGAAGATGAAAGGAAGGAATCAAGGAAGTTAAACAGCAGTTATAATAAAAGGAGTATGTCAAGGCTGTATATTGTCACCCTGCTTATTTAACTTATGTGCTGAGTACATCATGAGAAACGCTGGGCTGGAAGAAGCACAAGCTAGAATTAAGATTGCCAGGAGAAATATCAATAACCTCAGACATGCAGGTGACACCACCCTTATGGCAGAAAATGAAGAAGAACCAAAGAGCCTCTTGATGAAAGTGAAAGAGGAGAGTGAAAAAGTTGACTTAAAGCTCAACATTCAGAAAACAAAGATCATGGCATCAGTCCCTCCCATCACTTCATGGCAAATGGAGAAACAGTGGAAACAGTGGCAGACTTTTTTGGGGGGTGGGGGAGGTGCTCCAAAATCACTGCAGATGGTGACTGAAGCCATGAAATAAAAAGACACTTACTCCTTGGAAGAAAAGTTATGAGCAACCTAGACAACCCACTCCAAGACTCTTGCCTGGAAACTCCCACGGACGGAGGAGCCTGGTAGGCTACAGTCCATGGCGTCTCAAAGAGTCGAACACAACTGAGCGACTTCACTTTCACTTTTCACTTTCATGCATTGGAGAAGGAAATGGCAACCCGCTTCAGAGTTCTTGCCTGGAGAATCTCAAGGACAGAGGGAGCCTGGTGGGCTGCCATCTATGGTGTCACACAGAGTCAAACACGACTGAAGTGACTTAGCAACAGCAGCAGCAGACAGCATATTAAAAAGCAGAGACATTACTTTGCCAACGAAGGTCCGTCTAGTCAAGGCTATGTTTTTCTAGTGGTCATGTATGGATGTGAGAGTTGGAGTATAAAGAAATCTGAGCATTGAAAATTTTATGCTTTTGAACAGTGGTGTTAGAGAAGACTCTTGAGAGTCCCTTGGACTGCAAGGAGATCAAACCAGTCAATCCTAAAGGAAATAGTCCTGAATGTTCATTAGAAGGACTGATGTTGAAATGAAACTCCAATCCTTAGGCCACCTGGTGTGAAGAGCTGACTCATTTGAAAAGACCCTGATGCTGGAAAAGGTTGAGGGCAGGCGGAGAGGGGGACAGCAGAGGATGAGATGGTTGGATGGCATCACCGACTCAATGGACATGAGTTTGAGTAAACTCCAGGAGTTGCTGATGGACAGGGAGGCCTGCTGTGCTGCATTCCATGGGGTCTCAAAGAGGCAGACACGACTGAGCAACTGAACTGAACTGAACTGAAAGCTTTGTTTGGGAAAGGTTTCCGTTTGAATTCAAAGTTAAAGGGTCTGAAAATTCTGACGAACATATCGTATGGCTCGTCTGTTGCTGAGAACACTGATTTGGTCAAATGGAATGAAAATCCTGAAGAATTACTCATTTTTTCATTGGCAGCACTTGGCACCATTTGGAACGACAAACACTGTTTCCATAGATGTTAATAGCCCCAGAAGGTACATCACATTTAAATGATGAATGTTATACAAAGTTGCATAAAGATGACGTTATGGACCAACCCCCACTCCTGTTTTTCTTTAAGGGGATTATTAAATAATATGCGACTGTCTGGAGATTTTTTGTTATATTGCTTTAATATTTTTCAATTAAATTATCACCCAGAGCTCCAGGATTTAGTCTTTCATATTTCAAGGCACTGAGAGTTAAATTATGGTCTGGCTCAAGGGATTCTCAGAGCCCTTTGGGGCATCACCAGACCCAGTGATAAATGAGTTCTGGGAAACAGGCGGCTCTTTAACGAGGCATCTCATGCCCAATGTTTAGTGGGCCCTTTCTGGAAACTTATGACCTATATTTTGGGGAAACGTTCTTATATCATTTGTTGCTAATTTTCTTGCCTCTCTGTTGTACATCCTCCATGTTCTAATGGGAACTTTTATCACTCAAACAATGCATATTCTTGACTAATCTAGCTTCTTGCCTTTTCTCTATTTTCCATTCATTTGTCTTTTTAATCTACTTTCAGGATGATTTCTTAAAAGTTTATCTTCCGATCCGTCTGCTGAATTTCCATGTGAGCTGTTATGTTACTAATTTCAGATGCTCTATTTTTGAACTTGAGTGTCCTGCATTAATCGTGTCGATTTGGGGTTTGTACATGTTCCTAAGTGTTTTGTTTTGACTTTTTTTTTTCCTCCCTGCATAATCTGTTTTCTTGAAATGATTTTACTTTTTTCTGTTTGTTAGTTTGAATCTTTATCTTTGAGAGCTTTTTCTCAGATTTTCCTCATTCTGGGCTTTTTGTGCATGATAACAATGAGTGCTTTCACACCTGATTGGCCAAGCTGCCTTCATCACTGAGTATCTCAGCTCTCAGCTACACTGAGAATTGCCCTATGTGGACTATTTCTTCAGGAATTCCAGGTGTCAGTGTATTTGTCTTTTCTGCTTTGAAATAGACCAATGCATGCTCCATCACTAAGTCATGTCTGACTCTTTGCAACCACATGGTCTGTGGCCCACCAGGTTTTCTGTGGGATTCTTCAGGGAAGAATACTGGAGTGGGTTGCCGTTTCCTACTCCAAGGGCTCTTCCTAGCACAGGGATCAAACTGCATCTCCTAAGACTCCTGCATTGGCAGGCATAATCTTTAACAGCTGCACCACCTGGGAAGCTCAGAAATAGATCAAATTCCCCAGGGGGTGGGGTGGGGAAACCATCTTCCAGTTTCTATCTAGAAGGAAGGGATCTGGAAGTTAGTCTCTTGAAAACAAATTAGGGTTAGAGACAGGGGTGGGGGACTTCGCATTCCTTATTTGGCATGCATTTGACCATGACATCAGCTGTGTGTGCGTGAGTGCTTAGTCACTCACTCGTGTCCAACTCTTGTGGCACCATGGACTGTAGCCCGCCAGACTCCTCTGTATGTAGGATTTCCCAGGCAAGAATACTGGAGTGGGTTGCCATTTCCTTCTCCAATGGATCTCCCCAAGCCAGGGATTGAACCCAGGTCTCCTGCATTGCAGTCTGACACTTTAGTGACTGAGCTACTGCTACGGGTGGATTATTTTCCACTCACATCCCCTAGAAAGCCCCTGCTAGGTGAAGCACTTGCCAGACCTAGAGTCTCTGTTTACCCTCTCTAGTGAATACATCTCTAGGCTCTGGGGGGAAGAGGGACACACATCAGTGAGGGGCAGAAGACATCAGAGGTCTAAGTGCTTCTCAGACAGATTCCACCCAGGCTGCCAATTTCAGACCCACCCTCTTTTCCTCTGTTCCTGAAGTAACCGATGCTGGTTATGAGTCTGCAAGTGTAACTCAGGTCTGCCTCTATCTTTTGCTACTGATGTCTCTTATCTATTTCCTTCTACCTTCCAAAACTGTGTGATCTTTATCTTCTTTCCTGTCTTCTCCATCCTCTGGACTATGTTTTTGATATATATCCCTTTACTATACTTTTTGTCAGTGCGTTTTCAGTATTGCATCTTAATAAGAGAGCAAGATGGTACATTTTCATGTCGACTCTCTTGTAGTATGTAACAATGCTTACACATAATAGACACTGACTGGTATTTGTAGAATTCAATAGATGAAAAATTTACATACATCTAAAACATAGTACTACATCATTCATTTTCACATACTAGAGATTTATTGTATTTGATAAATTAATAAGATCAAATATCTCCTTTCTTCTCCAATAATGCAACATGAAGATATAGCTCCCTAAGTAAAAATCTGCAATGGACAATGTTAACAATACTTTGAATGTACATTTTACCAACTTCTGTGTTATCTATTCAATAAATATTAATATCTTTGAGAAAGCACAAGGTCACTAATAATTCAGTACAGTTCAGTTGCTCGGTCGTGTCTGACTCTTTGTGACCAAGTCAACTACAGTACTGCAGGCTTCGCTATCCATCACCAACTCCCAGAGCTTACTCAAATTCATGTTCATTGAGTCCGTGATGTCATCCAACCATCTCATCCTCTGTTGTCCCTTCTCTTGCCACCTTCAATCATTCCCAGCATCAGGGTCTTTTCAAATGAGTCAGTTCTTCCCATCAGGTGGCCAAAAGATTGGAGTTTCAGCTTCAGCATCAGTCCTTCCAATGAATATTCAGGACTAATTTCCTTTAGGATGGACTG